>BPTQ01000007.1:49293450-49311027 GCA_019973895.1 Chrysanthemum seticuspe
GGAATCCCTAGGGACTCAAAATGATATTTTTCTTTATTTAGATTTACCAGGGACTATTTTTGACAACTTTTGAAACTTGGGGGACTAAAACTGCCAATTATGCAAACTTGATACGTTTTTCACCAGATTTTGATATTTTTGCATTTAAAACACATAAAACACTTATTTGTGATATTTTTATCATTTTGATGCATTTCTGAGTGTTTTCAGATGTTTTTGCAGTCTAATTTGTACAAAAATGATGAGTATTTACACACTCATCAATCCCCCACACTAAGATATTGCTAGTCCCTAGCAATGTTTTAAGAAAAATTAATGGATTTCATCTCTTTACCAAAAGCCATTACTTCTGGAGTAGCCAAATGTTTCAGTTCAAGTAAGAACCTTGGTACACCGATAACCAAATGATTTTGAGCAAATCACCAGCTTCCAACGGATTTGATTTGTCTTTACCAGAAGCCGTTTGCTTCTGGACTAGCCAACTCTTAGATAAAATATCTTTGGTGAGCTGATTACCAATTATGGTTTTCCAACTGCCTTTACCACAAGCCATAAACTTGCGGGCTAGCCAACTCTTCACTTTTAAGGATATGGTGAGCTGAATACCATACAACTTTTGGCAAATTGCAAGCCGTCAACGGATTTGAAATATCTTTACCAAGAGCCGTTTGCTCCTGGATTAGCCAATCCTTTTGTTTATTAGACAAGGCGGACTGATAACCATAAGATGATTAAGTGCAAAACACTTACTCCAAAAAAAATTTTGGCCAAAAATAGGGGAATTAGGTGGTATAATTACATGATAAAATTCGTGAGAATTCCCCCCCACACTTCGAAATGAATATTGCCCTCAATATTCAAAGTACCGGCTGTTATGCCGAAACATAGAACGTAAAAGGGAAATACTATGGCCATTATTTAGCAAGATTTTTTTTTTTTTTTTTTTTTTTTTTGAAACTCTTATATATACACAACATGTGAGGCAACTCCCCCACACTAGGGTGGTAGAAAGTAGAAAGAAGAAGCTAAACTGTCAAGTTTTGTCACACAAGCTAGCCACTTGTGAATGGCTAACCGTAACAAACTTCAGACAGCTCAGAAATATGGGTGACAACCCATATGGCATGCTACTGTTTTTGATTACCGAGTCGCTAGCTTGACTCGACCCCGAATTCATTTTTTCATGGGGAAAGTAACGTGGAAAACCAATCTCGATCGGACTTTCGTTCACAATGTTAATAAACATATGAACATCAGAAAGTTCCACACCGACGAGATATAACCGCGGTATTGTTAATAGTAGACACTATAAGGGAGGATACCGGGGTCAAAGATGGTGTCCTCATTCCCGAAAGAGAAAAGGGAAAGAGCAACCACACCATCTGTGAAGAATGGAATAAAGACGTACATGAGAATGCAAGTCCATTCCTCATTAGAAAGAAGCAAATCACCATTTTTGACATTTTTAAGCTTAAACTTGAAGCTTATATGGTGATTGTCAATAAGATGTCCGGGAGGGAGGGTGGGAAACGGTTCTTCAATCAACAGTTTTTCAAGAAAAAGGATGTCCCCCTCCGAATCAAAGTAAGTATTATCAATTCCCGTTGGAATTGACTCATCACTAAGAAAGGCATCGACTTCATTCCAAAAATTGTCATCTTCCTCATCAGGAGTGAGAGAAGGGATGGAAGAGTCGGGAATAAGACTAGAAGATGATGGATCATTTTTGAGCAATTCATCAATGGAAAGGATGTCTCCCATTGGATCACAAACATCATCATCCAATTCAGATGAAATTGAAGAGAGTTTGGTTTCATCCACAGAGTTAACAAACTCGATGCGACAAACTGATTCCGGAGGTGGGACAAGTGGTGTGCTCTGAGAGCTAGCAGTTTCCACCACTTCTGATGAAGTCTCCGATTCAAGATCATCATCATCAAGAATACTCTTTACTTCCCAGGTACAACTTTCAAACTATTTGTTTGAACCAGGGTTGATTTTCAAGGCTTTTAACTCAGCACGTTTTTGAAAACTCCTCTTAACCGTGAAATTTGAGAGTGTTGCATTGAACCTTTCAGATTTTTGATCAATTGTGGCAACACTCTGTTTGGACAGAGGTTTGGAGTTTTGGTTGATATTTAACGTGAGCTCTTCGTTGTCAACCCGTATGGTCAACTCTTCAGCAAACACATTAATCAGAGCACGACTCGTTCTCAAGAAAGCTCTCCCTAAGATGAGAGGAACTCTAGGATCTGCATCGAAGTCTACTACAACAAAGTCAGTAGGAAAGTGAAACTCTCCTACTTTTACCACGACATCCTCGGCTATTCCAAGTGGACGAGTTATGGTACAGTCCGCTAGCTCGAGAGTCATACAAGTAGGAGTAAGTTCAGGAAGAGACAGTTTCTTCCATACTGAGAGTGGCATAAGGTTAATGCTAGCGCCAAGATCGGCCAAGGCGGAGCATTGAACCATCCCCAAGAAATCACACGGGATTAAAAACTTGCCAGGGTCTTCAAGCTTTTTAGGAAGCTTCTTGAGAAGGACTGCTGAGCATTGCTCATTGAGAGGGGTTTTAGCCATTTCAGATAACTTATCTTTGTTACTCAGTAGGCCTTTAAGTGTAGATGCAAATTTAGGCATTAGAACGAGAGCATCAACGAAGCTTATATCAAAGTGTAGCTCATTGAAGATTTGGAAAAAATTTTCCATTTGCTCTTTGTTTTTGTCTTTGAGCTTCTCATCATTCATTCTTGATGGGTAAGGAAGCTGACTAGACTTTTGAGCCGGGACGGAAGTCATTTCGGGCTCAGAATTTGTCTTCGGAACTTCGGGTTCCGGACTTAAAGCTTGGACTACCGAAGGTGGGACGTGTGCGGTACTTCGTGGGCTTGAAAAATGCACCTTGTCCGTTGTATCCTTGGTAACTTGACTCATTGCTCCTAGTGGAGGAGGCATTGGAGTCGAAGGTCCATTGTGCGTCTTAGATTCACTTTCTACTACCTTTGGGAGGGAAGAAGAAGAGGTAGTAGGAATAGCGGTTCCATTATATGAAACACCACTTCTGGTTGTGATCGCCTTTGCATCGCCCCTCAGGTTAGCGATCGTGTTGCTCGGAAGTTTTCCTGAGCCCGAGGGTTGATCATTTAAAGACTTCTTGAGATCAGCGATCTGACTGACCAACAACCTGTTCATTTCATCTTGGGATTTCATGAATTGCTTCAATAACTCATCGGATGATGGTACTGGAGGCTGTGGAGGGAAATTTTGAGGTCGTATGTTTTGATTATGACCTTGTTGTTGAAAATTCCCTTGATTAGGATTCACATTTCCCTGAATTTGATTCCCTCGATTGAAATTGTTTTGATTAAGGTTTCCTTGATGTTGGAAACCTTGATTGGGTCCGGAATAGAAATTACCTTGGTTTTGATAACCTTGGTTCATTCTAGGTTGGTTCTGATTCCGGTTAGGATTCTGGTTAAAACCGGGTGGTGCCTGATAAGTGTTAGCACGGTAGTTTGGTTCATTTTGAGGACGGTATTGATTACCTCCTTGATTTGAAGTACCGGCTATAGCATTAGCTTCAAACGAACTACCATCGGTGGCAGTACAGTTGTAGTATGCATGAGGACCACCACAAGTAACACAAACTTCAACTTTCTTCACTTCACTATGTAATGGTGTCTGAGTAAAAGTGACTTTCTTTTGGTTAGCAAGAACCAAAGCCTGAACAATATCCGTGAGTTTGTCAATCTTAGCATCGGTGCTAGATGTACTCACGGGAGATGAAGTAGAAGGTCCAGCATTAGACTGAGTCTGATATGTCTTTGTGCGGAAAGGACGGACCTGGGACTTGTTTTCGATGATTTGCAAGGCTTCTTTTGTGGTCTTGCTCAAGAAATTACCTCCCGCGGAGGCATTCAAAGAGTCTTGATTAGTCTGGTTTAGACCATTGTAGAAAGTATCCATTTGCATTAACTCGGAAAAACCATGATGCGGACACTTACGGAGCAATTCTTTGTAACGATCCCATGCCTCCCCGAATGATTCATCAAATCTCTGAGAAAATTTCATTATCTCATTCTTAAGACTTGTAGTTCGGGATGGAGGATAGAATTCGTTCACAAACTTGGTGACTAGATCTTCCCATGTCTCAATGGAACGAGGGGGTTGTTTCTCAAGCCAATTCCGGGCTTGTCCCTCTAGAGAAAATGGGAACAGAAGAAGCTTGATAGCTTCATGTGGGACATTCTTGTACTTGATGGTAGATGCAATCTTGTTAAACCATCGAATGTGTGCATGAGGATCATCCCGCTCAAACCCATAGAATTGGCTTTGGGTTACCAGATTAAGTAACCCGGTTTTGAGCTCAAAAGTATCAGCCACGATGGCTGGGACAACAATAGCATCTCCGTAACCCTCGATGGGTGCTTGGAGAAGCTCATCCATCGGCTTGTCTTCTGCCATTATGGCAGGTGGTGGTGGTGGTAAACGTTCCTCAGTCACGGCTGAAGGAGCAGAACGTCCTCTACGTCTACGAGGAATCTTTCCAAGTTCTGACAATGGACTTGTAGAACTGGAAGAACGAGTGCGCATGCACTAAGTATAAAAATCAGTTTTCAAAACAAATGCGAGGCAAAACGACAAGTGAACTTAACCAATAATCACAAATGAAATGGCTTCTTTGAAAAAGGTACACCAAATCACAGGGACACAGAGGCAAGTTTTAAATCTGATGTTCGGGAACTTATTATGGTCACACCCCCAGTTAGTAGGTGTACTGCCTTGATTTGCGGTGGTTGATTTTTATGTATATTAAGTACCACTTAAAAAGACGTAGGTATAGATTTGTGCTGATGGGTTTAAAAACTTTTTGGACAATTTTTTTTTTGGTATCGTCTCGTTTAACCAAATCGTATTTCTTTAAGAATCACCTTAAAAGAAACACAAGCTAGAAAATGTTACGATTGTTTTGTTGTTTTATATTTTGTTTGGTGTTTTTAACACTTTAGGAAAAGTGTTAATGAACTTTTTGATTTAGTTATAACTTTACAAAAAACTGTTTTTACAAAAGGTGGTATATGTGCAAGTACGGGTCTGAAAAATGCTTAGAACACGCTTACAGCCTCCCCGGCAGCGGCGCCAAAATTTGATTGGTGCTGAACTAGTCAAGTCTAATCACACAAGCTAGCCACTTGTGAATGGCTAACCGTAATAGACTTAAAACTGCTCAAAAACCAATACAATGAAGTCCAGGAGAATACAGTGGATTCCCGGGTCGTTAAGTCCCACGGAGGATGACTGGTGTTTAACACAATCAGATGTCGAATAACCACTAAGGATAGTGATCAGTAAGGATATTGATGGAAATTACCTAAAGAAAAGATCTACAAATTACAGCGACTTAAATGCAAATTAAAAGAAATAAAAGATAAAATATATTAAATAAACGCTATCACTATTTTTAAACTGATGTTTTTGTTTTTTATGTTTTATAAAACTTAATTTAAAACTACGTGACGTACAAATAAAAAAGTGAAACTTACACAATATTAATCCTAAAAATATGAAAATGATATTTTTACAAACCTAATGATATAAGAAACTTTTTAGAAAAAGAAAATTATTTTCATAACTATTTAATTAATTATTATTAATTAAAAACTATTTTTAACTATTTAATAATAACCTAAATTACAAGAAAATAGGAAATAAACCTAGAAAAATAAAATTAAGACTTGGAAAAATCTAAAATAACAAAATAGAATTTTCAAAACTATTTTTATATTTTTCTGATTATTTTTTCTATTTTTTATGAATTTTAAACTATTTAAAACTAATTAAATTACTAAACATTACAAAATAAACTATGAAAAATCTGGAAAATTACTTTTTTTACTTTTTATATTTATCTAAAGTTAAGAAAAATGAAAAATTATTTTTTTGAGCTTTTTCTGATTTAATTGTATTAAAAGCTATTTAAAATGGCCTAAAAACTGTTTTTAATTAAGAAAAATAGCAAACTGTTATGGAAAAATGTGAAAAATTTAGGAAAACTCTAAAATGATATTATGAATCTAGGAAAAATAGAAAAACATGGTGTTGTGTGGAGGAAATTGAAACTGCTATACTAGTGCTTATGAAATAAGCACTTGAATAAGCCAAATGGTACCAAAGGGGTACCAAACCAACACAGAAGCTATATTATGTTAAAATGACCCAAATGAAACTTATTTCAACTACCTTTAACCTCTTTTAAGCTGATTACCAAGATTTGGTTGTTTTGAGTTTGTTAGATATTAACTTTTCACATACACATCAAACCATAACACAAAGTAGCATATAGATGGAATTCTAGAGAGAGAAAGTTAGAGGTTTAGGGAACTTAGTGAGAGAAAGTGAAAGATATTATTATGAGCTCCAACTCTCTACCTTGGGAGGTAGAGAGTATTTATAGTCTTACATAAATCGCCACACTTTGGGTTGTGGATCAGGCATACAGTGGGTAAAGACCCGTCCGTCCTCCACGGTGTTACTTAACTAAATTACTACTTGACTTAAAAGAACTACGACTACGAGCTTTCTAACGATTACATAAACTTGAGGTGACCGACTCTTTAATACCGGGAATTTCTAATTCCTAACAATCTCCCCCTAAGGGAGGTCACCTCAATCATGTACCAAAATTACATTGAATACAAATAGATATTACATTTAACAATTGATCTTGCATTCTTGATGTAGTCCTTTGCTCCTAAGCTCGTAGTCATTGATTCTTCACATTGCATGTTTGGTTATTCCAAGTGGAGGTCTTTTACTGATCCACGAGATGATAAGTTTGCGCCATCTTTGGAGATCATCAGCTATCAACAATCTCTGACACATCCTTTGTGGTGTTAGTATATTGTGATGTTGTGACTATGGGACCGACATGCTCACATTCTGGATCATGATATCTTCTCATCAGAGTAGCGGAAGCTTTTGTTGAATCATGATATTAGCAGCAGCGTAGCAGAAGCATGGAGTGAAAATATCAGAGTCATTGATGCACTAATCATGATTTCTTTTGAGTTGAATGTGTTTAGTGAGCATGCGGCTGTAGATTGACCGCTTCATTCTGATCAGCTGCAAACGTCGGGTGTACCTTCATAAAACAGTTAGCAATAAATCGCACGAAAGTGTCTTTGATCACTTTCGTTGAATTGAGGTACACGGCCCACGGTTCCCCGTTGATCAGTACAAGTACTGCCTGTGATCAGGTATAATTCCGAAGAATTTCCTTGACAGGGTTTCGCAGCTGCTCTAGCTGTTCTCAAACCGGAACATCTCAAAGAAGACAACACGGAGTGAGTGAACTAGCGAATTTTAAGTCCACTGATTGATGAAAAGAGATTTGAAAAACAATCGTGTATTACTCAATAGAAATTGTTTTTGCAATACAACGAAGGTTTTATTGAAAATCAATTATCAATCATTAAACACCTTTTGATTTGAAATAACTGTACACGGTCGATGTGCTAAAGAAAAGAGTTGTTAAGCACAAAGACCGGTTTTTCAAAGGTATCCGTCAATCCCTAACCTGAACCAGGATTGATTCAATAAATTGAATCGCCCCATTGTTTCTGTTCAGTTGTCACATGGTTGATCCATATAATGGATCTCACATGCCACCTACCAGGAGCTTGATTGATGTTGGCTCCAGAAGGCTTTCCATCTTCATTGTGAGTGTGTAAACACATCACTCAGATGTTCTGGCAATACCACAAGGATAATGCGTAGGACTCAAGATATAATCTCTCTTTCCACATTGTGTGAAACAGAGAGTCTTCATTGAAAGTGTCCTAATGAGATTTATTGATGATCTCGTGGCTCTAGACTCAATTTGTGCATATTTGGATCCTATGCCGGAGACTAGGGAGAGGGTCTCCTTCTTCAATATCAACGATCTCTAAGAGAAAGTCGATAGATAATGTCGGTTCCCCGTGAGAATGAAACAAGTCCTTTTAAGAGGAACTTGAGTGGTTTGGAAAGTTGGAGTGCAGTGCGTCACTGGGTCCATGACGTCTTGTCTTCAATACCGATGTTACCATCAGTAGCATATGAAGTGAACCCGGTTTCTGCCCTAAGGTTGAATAAGTGGAGGGCTATTTGTTTTCACCCTTTCCTCATTCAATTCTTTTTAATTCTTCAACCCCTTCAGTGCTTACCGAGACTTCATAGCTATTACCTTGTTGGGTTTATTCCAGTACTAGCTCAGTCTTAGTCCGCACTCTTCCCATATCTCATTTTTCTCCTTTTCTCATCATACCTAAGGACTTCTACACTAACTAGTGGATTGTCCCTGGGTAGATCCCTCCGGTTCTGGCGGATCATGGGAACCAATACCTAACCTTATCATCCTTATATCACCGTACATAAAGTAAAGTTGGTCGGTCAATTTGGTATTGTTCATCTGCCATTGGGTCCAATTGAAAACCATTTGAAAATCAATTCAGATACTTGTGATATATAATCAAAGCATTTTGTACCTGAATTGTTTTTGATATTTTTAGAACGAGAACTCCCCCTCAACATGTGCATCAAGTATTTGAAAATGTTTTGCACACGGAGGCAAGAGAAAGAATTACCTTCTTTGGTTACCATCTTCTAAAAGATATCAACATCACTTCCACATTAAATCAAATAGAAATAGCATTTCCGGGAAGGATGAGGTTTCCATAAAATTGCTCCCCCTCAATATGTGCCTCGAGGTTTGAAAGAAGTTTTGCACATACTAGAGGGAACCTGCACATTGGGATAAATGATCACGTTTCAAATCATAGGTTTAAGATAGGTGCTCCCCCTCAACATGTGCATTGAAAAATTGAAAATAAATTGAAATCGTTTGTCACATGTGAGAAGGACAGCATGTACATTCTTATGAAACCATTTACCGAATTATCAGTCTAAATCCAATTTAAATCACACATTCTCCCCCGATCACAATTGTCAAAACATTTGAGATTTGTGATCTCGTATAGATTTAAATTGATTTGAAAGCTTTTAAGGAGAATTGTGACTTGATTGTGAAAGCGTTTGAACTGATACGGATCGGATTTTAAGACTTTAAACTCCATTGATAAAACATGCATGTACATCTTTTGAAAACAATTTGATGCCAAATAACTTTTTAATTTAATTGAAATCATTCTCCCCCTCAATCAATGACATAGGTTGTTGATTGAGAGATAGAGATTTTGACAAATAAGTCCTGATGATTATCAAAGATAGAGACCGAGTTATTTTTCAAAGCATTTAGTTTTCAGCAGATAAATGATTATAGAATCAGAGCATGGAATTTGAAAACATGATAAAACATGGCTCTGTCCTTTCTTTTAAAACCGGGTTATTGCCTGAAAATGACAATAAACCATTTTTTTCTCTTTCTCCCAAAAATATATATATATATATATATATTTTTTTTTTTTTTTTTTTTTAAGAATTCGAACAACATCTAAAGTCCCGTATCATTCTTTGAATGACATCACAAAGACCGTAGATATTATCGAACCGAGAAAAACATGACAATTTGACAATATTTTTTGAAGATTTTTCGAATTTTTCAGATTTTTATGGATTTTGAAAGTTTTATATTTTTCTATTTGATTTTTGAATAAATATTTACAAGAGATAGATGAAGATAGACCTTTACTCCTCGTCTTCCTCCTGAAGACGTTTGAGAGTTTCTGGTTAAAGGCTTTTCAGACCAAGTCGTGGAAGAATAAACTCAAAACGTTCTCTTTGAAGAGCTTTGGTGAAGATGTCCGCTAACTGATATTCAGACCTCACAAAATATAGTTCCACCACACCTTTTTCAACTTGTTCCCTGATGAAATGATGTCGAATGTCGATATGATTTGCTCTTGAGTGTTGAACGTTGTTGCATGAGAGAGCAATAGCACTTTTATTATCACAGTACAGAGGGATTTTGTTGAATTCAAAGCCATAGTCAGATAATTGAGATCTCATCCATAAGATTTGAGCACAACAAGATGACATGGCTATGTATTCAGCCTCTGTAGAGGAGATAGAAGTACTCATTTGCTTCTTTGAAGACCAGCTTACAAGCTTATCACCCAAAAACTGAGCACCTCCAGATGTACTTCGACGAGTATCTTGACAACCTGCATGATCAGCATCTGCATAGGCCGTTAGTGACATACCGGTGTCCTTCGGGTACCATAGTCCCATATTGATGGTTCCTTGGAGATACCGAAAGACCCGTTTAACTGCTTCAAGGTGCTTTTTAGTAGGCTTAGCCTGGTATCTAGCACACATGCAAACAGCGAACAAGATGTCTGGTCTACTAGCAGTGAGGTACATCAGGGATCCAATCATACTACGATATTTTGTTTGGTCAATCATGATCCCAGAGAGGTCCTCATCTAGTTTGGTACGGTCAATCATGGGGGTGTCAACAGGGTCACAAGAATCAAATCCAAATTTCTTTAAAATCTCTGTTGCATATTTAGATTGATTTATGAAGATGCCTCCGGGACTTTGTGAAATTTGTAATCCCAAGAAAAATGACATTTGTCCCATCATTGACATTTGAAACTTTGAACTCATTTCATTAGAAAAACGATCACATTCCATTGGGTCAGTTGAGGCAAAGATAATATCATCAACATAAATTTGAACATGAGTTAAATGTTTGCCTGACTTCCTGGTGAACAATGTAGGATCAACTGCTCCTTTGCTGAATCCGGTTGATAGAAGAAACTTAGACAGTGTATCATACCATGCCCTTGGAGCTTGCTTTAAACCGTAAAGAGCCTTCTTCAAACGATAAACGTGAGTAGGATGCTCTTGATTCACAAATCCTTCAGGTTGGCTGACGTAGACGACTTCTTTAAGATCTCCGTTCAGAAATGCCGTCTTTACATCCATTTGATATACCACCATGTTCTTACTTGCAGCATTAGCCAGAAAGATTCTGATTGCCTCGATTCGAGCCACTGGAGCAAACGATTCTTCAAAGTCTATACCCTCCTCTTGACGATATCCTTTAGCAACCAATCTAGCCTTGTTTTTCAACACATCACCATGCTCATCAAGTTTTACTTTGAAGATCCATTTGAGAGCTATAATCATAGCACAGTCTGGAGCAGGTACTAACTCCCATACATCAAGTCGATCAAACTCATGAACTTCATCTTGCATGGCATTGAACCAGCTGTCTTCATTCATGGCGGTTTTAACATCTTTTGGTTCGATCTTAGATAGTACGGAGTTGAAGAAACACCATAAGGCATCGGTTACGAGTTGTTTCCGTGTTGATACAGGACGAGAGGGATTTCCAATGATGTTGTCTAAGGGGTGATCGTGAGTCCATTTTCTTAGGTGTTCATGTGGCTGTTGTTGAGGAACTGAGGTAGCTGAGTCGATGTCTCCTGAAGAAGATGGTTCAGATGATGATTCAGGAGTAGCAAATATATTTTCAAATGGAGCATCTTCAGGAGTAGCAAAGGGATTAACTTCATCATTGTTGCCAGAAGCATTTCCATGATGTACATTTGAAGAATGATGATTTGTTGATGAGATTGAAGGATCAGCAGCAGGTGCTTCTTGGCTTAAAGATATTGAGACTGAAGGATCGACTTCATTCACTGGAATGTGAGCATCCTCTGTTGTAGGGATCAGTACCTCATTAGTAGTAGACTCATACAGTTCATCAAACATTGGATCAAACAATTTCTTTACATCATCTTCAGATGGAGGTACATATGGAGTTTCTTGAGTAGAGTTTGGAACAAGAGATGAACCAATGGGACTGTCTTGAAGTGCGGGTCCTGAGCTGGAGTGTCCAGGAGCCATTTGACCGGTCAGCTCATCAAACGTAACGTGAATTGTTTCCATGATATTTCGGGTTCTTTTGTTGTAGATTCGGTATCCCTTTTTGTTTGGTGCGTATCCCACAAATACTCCAATGTCAGCTTTAGCCCTAAGTTTCCCTAAGTCTTGACCCTCATTTGTTGGATAGCACAATGCACCGAACACACGAAGGAAAGAAAGATCAGGTTTTCTGTTGTGGACAAGTTCATATGGAGTTTTTCCATGTACAGTGTGGATTAGGGAACGATTTTGTGTATAGCATGCAGTGGCGATTGCTTCAGCCCAGAGAAACATTGGAACCTTTGAGTAAATCAACATTGTTCTAGCGGCTTCAACCAGAGTCCGATTTCGTCTTTCAACTACACCGTTCTGTTGAGGAGTTCGTGGAACACTTCTTTGATGACTGATTCCAATGCTTTCATAGAATTCATTAAGTTGTTTGTTGACAAACTCAGTTCCATTGTCTGTTCTGACAATTCTGACGGTTTTGTTAAGTCGAACCTGCAGCTGTTTGATGAGTTTGATGATGATATCCGGAGTTTCATCCTTTGTCCTTAAGAACTTGACCCAGGTGAACCTAGAGTAATCATCAACCACAACTAACACATATTTCTTCCCAAAGATATTCTGCACCCTCATTGGTCCGCATAAATCCATATGAATCATATGAAGAACTTCTGTGACAGAGTTAGTGGGTTTGGATTTATGGGCAAACATCTTGCTTTTTCCTAATTGACATGCTGAACAAAGATGATCCTTTTCATACTTTAGTCTAGGTAAACCTACAACTAAGTCCTTTCTGGAAAGATCATTGATGGTGCCGAAGTTCAAGTGATTGAGACGACGATGCCATAACCATGACTTTGTTTTTGAAGCCTTAGATAACAAGCAGATTGGTGAAGCTCTCATCATGTCATCGATAGAGATGGTGTAAAGGTTTGAGCCACGAGTTCCTTTCAACAGTTCCTTACCATTAAGATCTCTAACAAAGCAGGTATGTTTTCTGACGGCTACTTCTAGATCAGAGTCGCAGAATTGACCAACAGAGAACAGATTATGACCTAAACCTTCCACATAATACACTCTGGAGATGACACTATCACCAACAACATAATCTCCATAACCCATAATAGCACCAAAATGATCATTACCAAATCTAACAGTCCCGATGAATTTGCTCACGAAGTTCATGAGCCGTGACCGGTCTCCAGTCATATGCTTGGAACAGCCTGAGTCCAGGTACCACAGAACGATTTGAACGATCTGCAGTTGAACACAGACAAGAATGGATAACTGGATAATTGGGATCCCCATGCAAGAATGGGTTCCATTTGGTTAGTAGCAACAGTTGGAACACCTACATCAGAAATAGAAGCATTCACATCAGACAGTGAGGTAATGGAATCATTGTGAGTAGATGCAATACTAGTGTCTGTATTAGCCCTGTTTACAGTGTGACCACTTCTTAAGGGAATAGTTCTACCAGTAGGCATCCATTTTCTAGTGGGCATTATCTGATTGGTCTTATGACCAACAGGTATCCAATAAAAATCTATTCTGCTGAATGTTCTTCCTGTGGGTTTCCATTGTTTTCTAGCTTTCTTTCGCTTTTGCCTTTTAGCCTTTTTAGCATGAATTTTAGCATTAACACTATTAACTGGACACTTAACATCATTAGGCAGAATAGTAACACCACATTCATGATTAGAAACAGAATTCAAGCAGACATCAGTACAAGGTTTGCAAATAGTATCAGAATTCGGATTAATTACAGTACGCCTATGGCAATTACTAGAATCAACACGATTCATTTTATTCAATTCAAGCTTAAAGTTCCTAGATTGTTCTTCTACTTTCTTCCAGTGCACATTCTTAGCTTGAGAGGTCCTATCATTCCTTGTATTGTCTTGAGACTTTGACCTGCTCCGCTTAATGTCACTGATTACTCCTGTAGAGGGAATGGGAACATTAGTTGGCTTAACTACTCTTTGCATCACCTGTTTAGATGTACTGGGATCTGAACTACATGCAGGTGCACTAAGGTTCACTTTCTTAAAACTAGAGGTACTGTGATTTGTACTCCTAGAAGGCACACTTGAGTTCTCTTTCTTAGCATTGACAGATCTGGAATCTGAGCTGTTTAAAGGCACACTACTGTTCAATTTCAAAACATTGGGAATCGAATGCGTATCATACTTAGCTTTAGGCATTGAGCATGGAATCAAAGGATTAACTCTCTCACCTAATGACTTTGGGCATATTGTGATCAAGCATTCTAAGATTTCTTGAGATCGTTTGGCATATAAGCAAGCATGTCCAATTGCATTATCATGAGGTTTCTCTAGCTTATCCTCTTCAACAATCTCACGCAGACATTCTAGGCAATCCTTAAGGGATGAGAAGTATGTTTGAATGGCAAGTTTGTTGTTCCTTAGATGAGGAGGGACATATGTCACAGATAAAGCATATTTATTACAGGAGTGATCCTTTGATACTACATTCTCCCCATTTGTCATTGGCATTTTCCCTTTTACCTGACTCTTCAGATTCTCAATTTCCTTTTGCAATGAAGCTATTTGTTCGTTGTTTTTGTTACGAGTGACTTTAATTGATTCAAATAACTCATTGAAATGACGTTTAACCTTTTCATTTTCTTCTAGAAAACTTTCGTTTTCCTAGCATTTACTAGGTTTTGAAGATGAAACGTTTGAGAGTTCTGAGAATCTAAAGGAGGAGGCATTTGGGAGCCTGTCATATTGTTCGTTTGACCCTTTAATTGAGAGATTTGGGCTTTCAACTTTCTGATCGTGTTGCACTGAGCTTGAATCAGTTCATCACGTTTGTTAATTTGAAAAACTGCATCAAACTCTGGAGCATCTGAAGATGTCTTGATATTTGAAGTTTTGACATTTTCTTTGAGATGTTGATATTTTAGCTGTAAATTAAAATACTCAACTTCTAGTTTAGAAAAATGTTTAACCAAAGTGTCGTGATCATCCAGTTCAATTTTCTCGTTTAGTTTAGAATTGGTTTTTTCAAGCTCAATGACACGATCATGGGAGACTTTCAGGGCCATAGATAATTCATGAAATTTTGAAGCATTAATAGAGCAGTTTGAAGCAGTGAAAAAAATATCTTGAGCAACACATTCAGTAATAAGAGTCTCATTTAAGGTATGCAAGTTCTTCCTCTCAATCTCATTATATTTTAGTGCACGCTCATAATCACTAACTTCAGCTACCATTGCATCAAATTCCTTTTCCATTCCCTTGATATCAGTTTCTATTCCCTTTTTAAGACTCTCAAAGTGATCTTTTAGAAGCTTAAAGAAAGGCATGACCTCAGTTAAATAGCATTCTTTCATTTGTTCAAAACCCCTTTCTCCTTCTGTTATACCAGTGGGTGTGATCCTTTTCTTGCAAGTTTTCTCAAAATCAACAAATAGTTGAAATATCACGTATTGGCTAATTAATGTCTTGCTTTTAGTGGCAATTGTTCTAGGTACAAGATGCATTGGTGTATTAGGAGGATACACAGTCGCTCTAGGCATTTTCCTAAGGGGAGGGTTAGTTTCAACAATATTTTCCGCTTTCTGCTTATCTAAATCTTTTTTCCAGAAGACTTGTTCGGGAGTCAACAAAGTCTGAGGCTTAAACTTGTTTAATGCAATCCAGTTTTCCTTCTTATAATCATGAGGAGTGATATTTATGTTTTTCTCTTTGCATTTCGGGTCATCTAGTTTTTTGTTCATCCTTTCCCTAGTGACTTCATCTGATTTCTTATCTTCCTCAGTGCATTCAACGCAACTAGGATTCTGCCTAGGCTTAAGGATTTCATTTCCATCATAAAGCACCTTATGAGCATTTCTAGCCTTTTTAATTACCTCTGGATTCGGTTCCTCAACAAGGGGAATGCTATGCTTATCGCTTAAGACTCGATGTTTAGTGACCATGTGAGCAGTTTGAATGGTGTTTCCTTGTATGTAAAACTTGTTTTCTAGTTTGTTTTTCAAAGTTTTCAGATTAGAAAAATCTCTCAAGAGTTTTGATTCCTTTGCATTAAATTCTTGCTTCAGCATTTTCACATTTTCTTGAAGTTCTTGTTTTTGTTTAGCTGTTTTAGAAAGTTTTTCTTGCAAGGAATTTAATTCTTGTTTCAATACTTCTTCTCTAAACTTACTTTTTCTAATTACTGTACTCACTTGGACATCCATTTCCTGCTCACGAGTGGTCAACTCAAATTTTGCACGTTGTTCATAAATAGCAACACGTTCCTTATAGGCATTTAGTTCAGAAATTATGGAATCATCAGGAGCACATGCAATGTATTCATCAAAGACATAGTCATTGTTGACTGCAGAAGATGCATCACGTGGTACAACTTCACTTTCACTTTGTTTCATGTATTGATCGTATGGGACAATATTGATATTACCCATATTTTCAATATTTGATTCAATAGTTTCAGTTGGTTGTACTTTGTCATGCATCTGTTGCACATCAGCATCATCGTATAGCTTTAATACCTCTGAGATGAGTTTGTCCTTGGATGGGCCAGCTTGTGGTGAAGAAGAGATCTTGGGAGAAACCATTGGAGAGATGCTAGCCATAAAGATTGTGTGTGCAGTAGGTCCATCATCTACATCAGAGTCGTAAGCATCACAGTCAGCGACTTGAAAGGCGTTCTGATGATTGTGACCTATCTCCTGAATAGGCTGCTCATCCACATCTGCATCATAGGTCTTGGCATTACCCTCAGAAAGAAATAGCAATTCCTCTTCATCCAACGCAACACCATTGTCCTGAGCTTGTGCCAGCAGCATCTTATCTCTGAAGTAATCAGCATTCTGTGGACGCTTTGGAGATGTGCAGTTCCTTGCAATGTGTCCCTCACCACCACAGTTGTAGCATTTGATCGGCTTAGCTTGACCTTGGTTACCATTCCTTCCTCGATTCTGATTGCCCACATAGCCTCTACCAGCACCACCCCTTCCCTGATCATACTGTCTTTCCTGAACTGGTTGCACCACGATCCTTCCATCTTTAACAGTAGCTTGATTGTGTGGGTTAGATGCTGTTATGAGATTGTTGTTGGTTTGTGGGAGAGAATTCATGTTTTGGCTAATCAGAAGAGCTAGTTGATTAATGAAGCTTCCCACGTGTGCATCAGCATCAGCTTGTTTGTACATAGGATCAGGAATGAGTTTGTGATTACCATTACCCAAGGGTATGACTTGTGAAGCTTTGGTTTTGATTCCGATGTTTGAGTAGAAGGCAGTTGAATCATTAGACGAGCTTGTCTCTCCTGGGTTAGTTTTGAACTGATTGAGAATCAAATTTTCAAACATGGCATGTCTCTCATTCTGAAGGAGGAAGGCATAGAGTTGCTCATAGTTTGTGTTCTTCAATCCTTTAGTGAGCTTCACAGCGGTAACAAACTTGTGCCATTCGGGATTCATGTTGTTCACAAATTTTGAATTCAACTGAATGTTAGGCATAGTCATTCTGATGTTCCTCATGTCATTCACTAACTTATGGAATTGATACCTTCTGTCCCTTAGGGTTGAGATACTACTTAAACTCGTGAAGTTCTACTTTGGTCTACTCTCACAGATACTCATGATACACTCTAAGGTATTCAATCACTTACTGTACTCCTTGTAGTCTTACTGATACGGATTGTAAGTCAACTTAAGTTTTAAAC
>BPTQ01000007.1:49311597-49381044 GCA_019973895.1 Chrysanthemum seticuspe
CTACTTGTACTTTAACTCGCTAGATCTAACTCGCTAGTTTTAACACTGTAAGTCGCTACAAAACTGTGAAGCAAGTCGCTACCAAGAAACTATTCCGAGAGCTAAGTCGCTAGCTTGAAAAACCAAATAACCTTCACTTTTCAATCCAAAAACAACCCAACCAAGATTATTCAAGCTTACCAAATGAAAACCTAAACACTTTTGATGATTCTAAACATAAAAGTACCAACAAAATTCAAACTTTAACACAAGAAATCAACCAAATGATGCAAAAACCACTAAACTTTTTCAAACTCAAAAACCACCTAAAAACCACTATAAATCCAAGGATGTGCAAGATATGATCTAACCATGGCTCTTGATACCAATTGTTAGATATTAACTTTTCACATACACATCAAACCATAACACAAAGTAGCATATAGATGGAATTCTAGAGAGAGAAAGTTAGAGGTTTAGGGAACTTAGTGAGAGAAAGTGAAAGATATTATTATGAGCTCCAACTCTCTACCTTGGGAGGTAGAGAGTATTTATAGTCTTACATAAATCGCCACACTTTGGGCTGTGGATCAGGCATACAGTGGGTAAAGACCCGTCCGTCCTCCACGGTGTTACTTAACTAAATTACTACTTGACTTAAAAGAACTACGACTACGAGCTTTCTAACGATTACATATACTTGAGGTGACCGACTCTTTAATACCGGGAATTTCTAATTCCTAACAGAGTTTAAGCTAAAAAACAGATTTGAGTACCACTTTTAAGCTAGACAACAAGCACTTGAATAAGCTGGAAAATGAAAAACAAATGTTGGGAACTAAAGAAGACCTGGCTAAGAACAAGTAAACCAAAAACTGGACCTAGAGAAGCTCTGTGGAGCTCTGGACAAGCTCTGCAAAAGCTTGAGAAAACTCAGTGGTGACTGAGTTTGGTGAGCAGGGCAAATAAGCCCTGCTTGATGAGCTTGTTTGAGGGCTTTAGAAAATTGCTAAAATTAAACAAAAATCATGATAAGTAATTTGACCAATTGAAGTTTGATAACCCAGAGTTTCATTTGATTTGGTCCAAGAATGAACCCAAGAAAAATCCTTCTAGTTGGGCCAAAACTGAGTAGTGCAAGTATTTGACTTTTGAGCAATTGAGACAAGTTTGACTTTCTTGAACTTTAATCCTAATTTGTTGACTGAATATGATGTTTATTGATGAAATTAAGCTACTGCAACCTATGTCTATGAATATTGAACACAAAACAAGAATTTGAACTTTCAAAATCACAACAGATTTGCTTACAAGACAGATTATGTGAGATTGACTTTTGAATGTGTGCAGGCACAAAACTATGACATATATGAGTTCAAATGGTCCACACAAGCATAAACCAAAAGGACTCTACCACTGAACAATCCTTTAATGCAGTTTAAGCAACAAATCCAAACACCCTATTTGAAAGTGTTTTGCAAATTTAAACTACACTAACCACTGATTTAACTCATTTTATTAATTAAACTAACTCTAATATGCTAATTACTACTAATTTAACATGTTTAATCTGTTTGATGACCACAAATTTAAACATAAGCACAAACTGCAACTTTGAAGAAAAACTGAAATTGAGAGTAAACTCACAAGTGTCCAAGCTGGTATGCAGGCTACAACCAAACCATACACTACCCTATACTAAGCTAATTCCAACCCAATTCCATCTCTGCAATACCCATTATCCAATTTCAAGCCTGCTTAACCAAATTTTTCTTCTTTGTTGACTTTTGTTGACCTTCAATGGAACTTGATTGAACTGATTTCCCAAGCTTACAAAAAGCTATATAGAGCTTAAATAAGTTGATTTGAGCTTAAATAAAGCTTATTGAAGCTTTGAACACAAGAGTTTAAGTTTGAAATTTTAAACAGTGTACATAAGATTTGAAACTGAAATGAAACTTTGATTTAGAGGTTCAAACTGAATTAAATTAACTAAATAACTTAGTTCCAATATCAGAAAGCTTGAAAATACAAATTGAAAAGCTAATTAAAACATTTAAGAGAAATACGACATACAAGAATTTAAAAAAAATTAAGTACTGGCTTCTTCTCTCTATCTCCTCATTCTTTTATGCTCTAGAAATCTTCCACGTGTCTTCTTGAGCAAATCCCACCTCTTAGCTTGGCCAATGGGTGAATTTTGAGCATTTTGGCCGTTTTATCTTTTTGGCGGGAAACACTGGATTTGACTGTAGCCTCTGAAACTAGCACTAGGGGGGTGGCATTTATTGTGGGGGGTTTGTGATGATGAGGGGGAGGTGGAAAGGTGATGGGAGAGGACTGTGTGCAGGCAAGTGGTTGCAGGCAATGGGGAAGACAGGTGTACAGTGGTGAGAGGGAAGGCTGAGAGTTTGACTTTGGGTTTGACCTGGGCAGTCCAAAAAGGGAAGTGACAGGGGTCAAAGGTTTTAAAGGCAGGGGCCAATTAGGATTTTGACAAGGCTTAGCTTTAAGCTTATTATGACAAGGACTAAAACTGCCAATTTCTGAAAGATGAGGGACCAAACTGCCAATTTCTCAAAGTTAACATAAGGACTGAATTTGACAAACTTTAATAGTACAAGTACCATTTTTGACATTTTCTAATTCTCAAAGGACCATTTTTGCCAAATTACAAAGTTCAGGGACTTAAGTTGTAATTTTATAAATTTGAATCTCAAGGACCAATTTTGACAACTTAGGAATCCCTAGGGACTCAAAAAGATATTTTTCTTTATTTAGATTTACCAGGGACTGTTTTTGACAACTTTTGAAACTTGGGGGACTAAAACTGCCAATTATGCAAACTTGATACGTTTTTCACCAGATTTTGATATTTTTGCATTTAAAACACATAAAACACTTATTTGTGATATTTTTATCATTTTGATGCATTTCTGAGTGTTTTCAGATGTTTTTGCAGTCTAATTTGTACAAAAATGATGAGTATTTACACACTCATCAATCATCACGAAACCAACAATGTCACTAATAAACTTAAATGTTTGATATGTTGTGAACAATAAGTGATAACATAAACTTTAAAACTTAAAGTTAACTAACTCACGAAACATTTCACGACGTCATTGGACTATTGGACAAACAAGTGACTTAGGACTCGTAACAATCATTGACACTGTATATTCATTAACTAGACAATAAGACCTTCTGTTGACTAACATTATGTCTTTCGATATGTTGGTTCTTTTGGCTAATGTTATTTCAGATCACGACATGGCTGCTCAAATGAATGTGGATGCACCTGAGGTTCTCACTATTGCTGATATCTTCCCAAATGGCTATCCGAGAAAGATTGGAAAGAATAACCTTAGGGTTGACTTTGAAACCCTCACATGCTCAGAATCTTCTTGTCTCATTGCTGTGGATATTCTAAGGAATCATCCCTACCAGAACATGCTCTCACACTTTGCTACAGTACCGGAAATCTACATTCAGCAATTTTGGAATTCTATGCAGAGGATCACAGGTCAAAGTGCAGTGACGGTGACACTTAATCACAAACAAGTCACCATCACTCCTGCAGACTTACGGGGCTGTTCTCATCATTCCTAACATCGCTCCAACTGACTTCTTTGCCACACCTACTGAGGAGACAGTTCTTCAATTCCTGATAGATATTGGCTATGATGAAGCTTCAGGAATTGCTACTAAGCACTCTCATGTGGAGCTTAAGAACATTCCTCAACCGTGGAGAACCCTCTACCTCATCATCACCAAATCGGTCTCTGGTCGTGATAGTGGCTATGAGCATCCCAAGCTCATGGAACTACAAATCTTCTAGTCATTAATCAACAAAAAGGACATCGAAATCGAAGCACTGTTATGGGAAGATATGATGTCATTTCATAAGAAACTTGGCTCAAAGATTCCCTATGTCAGATACACAAAATTGTTGATCCATAGAGCACTTGGACTTAATCCCGATATTCCACAGAGGCTCAATGACCTAGACAATCACGATATGTTGACTGAACCTACACTATCAGTCAGAATCAAGGAATCGTCAATAAAGAAATAGGGTGTTGTATTACCTGATCACCTTCTGTCTAAAGAACTCAAGAAGCTTGAAACGTATAAAAGGTATCTCGTAGCAGTAAAAGAAGGCAAAGTTGGTCATCTTGATGAAAAACCTTCAGAAACTCCTACTCGGAGAACCAGAAGAGGAAGTACTGGAAGTGCAGTAAGTTCTGAAAGTTATAGGAAGCTTCCCAAAAGGAATCCTCCTCGTAAAAGGATTGTTCCCGTAAAGGAAGCTGAACCTATTCCCACACCTGAACCGCAAAGAAAGCTTGTGGACGAAAGCTCTGAAGGTACTGAATCAGAAGAAGAGATTGCATACTCTGAAACTGAAAGGATGACACTCCATTAGTACCGAAACCTCCTAGTCCTCCAACTGAACATGGCAAAGGGAAGACTCCAGTGCTTGTGCCGTATGATCAAAGCTCAAGCTCAGAAAGTGAAGAAGAGCTACTGGATCAATCTTACAGGAAGAAATTTAAATTTGTTAGACACCTTCAAAAGGCTGAAGAATTTGCAAAAGACCAAATGGGTGGCCCCAGAGGATCAAGTGGTGCTGCCCACTCTTCACTAGATCCTGATGCGGTTAATCGACCCGATAAGGGATCTGGTGCCACCACTCTTCTGCAACAACAAAAGCTTGTGGAGGATACTATCGAATATGAGTTTGAGAAACCTGAAACTGAGAAGTCTGAGAAAAATAAAGATGCTGATTATGACAAGTTGCTTCTGGAAAGTCCTACACGATCACAGAAGGAAACTTCTGAACCGCCCAAGGACCCCGAGTCTCCTCACGTCTCATCCTCATCGGATTCTTCTTCTCATTCCTCACCACCACCATCAAAGAAATCAACCAAATCAACATCCAAATCTGTGAAGAAACCATCTCGATCTTGGATTTTTCATACACATGAAAGAATTGTGAAAGCTGTCAAACAAGTCAGAAAGAAAGACATGCTTTACAGGAAGCTGAACTTTCTCAATCAACAAATACAATATCTACATGATGAGAATGACAAGATGCAAGAAGAAAGGAAGTTTATCCAGGAATTCATGAGAAGTCATCGTCAAGAGGAACTGAACGAAGTGATCGAAGGTTACACTAACAAGTACCTTCAGGATATCGTTCCTAAAGTCACAAAGGAGATGTTTACCAGAAAACTATATCCGAATCTTATACAGATAGCCAAGCAAACTATAAGATCAACACCTTTAACCATCACAATCAATCCCTATGATCCTGTAGTTTTCTTGGATAATGAATTGGTGGCCAAGCTTGTCACACAAATGTCTAAATGATCTGGGACATTTACTTCTGAGGAAGGAAAGCTGTTTCAAGCATTGCTGGACTACCAACTCAAAGAAGCATGTAGATTCAAAGCAGAAAAGTCTAAACGTCCTAGAGACGATGAAGATAAAGATCAGGATAAGCATGATGAAGCTAAACGTTAGAAGAAGTCTGGTGAATCATATTTTATGTTACCTCCTCTCCAACGGACTCCTACTCAACAAAGGTCCCCTCCTCGTTCTTCTACAGGTAAACCTTAGGACGATTCCGAGTTACCACCCCTGACTCAGAAAACCGGTGATCACTTTGAGTATACGGGTGGTGACGATGAAGAGGTCCTTGAGCCCCTACAACAAACCACCTCTCCCAAACAAGTTCAGAAACCAGAATCATCATCCAGGCCTTCCAAAAAGAAGAAGAAGAAGGCATCCATGGTTGACGTCGTATCATGGCTAGATGACGATAAAACTAATGAATTTGAATGGTTCTCTACTCTTGTTAACAACACTCCCTACCCTGAAGAAGGTCAGGATTTGGTAGACGGTAATTCATTGGAGCATGCAAAACGTTTGCAAGAAAAGTTCCATGTGAAGAAGATGACGAAATCCGAGTTGAGGCGAATCAAGAATGAAGCATTTCAACTGTTAAAAGACAGCTCCGAAAGTGCCATCGAGGTCGAATATCACCTTGAGAACATTGCTCAAGCCATGTCTAACAACATGGATTGGCTCAACCCAGAAGCAAACGTAGACTTCACTAAACGGGACAACCCTCCATATTACACCGACTGGTCAAATCCTCTACCAACAATTGGCCAAACAACTGAACCTAGGATTCCATTCAGATATTTCTTCAACAAAGACCTGGAATTTCTTCTACATGGTGGCGATGGATCAAGGAAATACGCTACATCTTTGAAACTTCCATTTCCTGCAGCCATATACTCAAACTGCATAGCCATCGAGGAACGTGCCAATCACTTGTTCTCTGACAAAGTGGAAGCATACTACCGAGATGCAATGTACGGGATTCATCATTGGCCGGAACGCCGAAGAATCTACTACAGAAGCTGTCAGGTTCAGAAGTCTCAACATGCGGTGTTCAGTACTAAGGATATCGTTGCCATCAAACATGTTGTTCTGTCATCTAAGTGGGACTACACCTTCCTAAAGAATATCGTGGTCAAACGACAAGATGAAAGGAATTATGCATTCTCTGAAGCTGACTTTGAGAATTTGTCTATCAACGACATCGAAGACATGTACCTTGCCAAAGTACAAGGTCGCATGAGACAATTTTCAACCGAAGTACAACGTGAATTCATCAAGTCATTGCTCATCTTCATCAGACGCATAGTCATCAAGGAACGTGTAGAAGATCTCCAACTGGCTGTTGAATCTTATCAGACCCGTGTCAACTTCACACCACCTCAGCTAGATCTTCCCGACATCAACCAGCTCTCACAATATACACTCATCAGCAAACCTTTCGGTGTCGTTTACCGTAGTGAACTACAAAGAAATTGCTTAATGGCGTGTAGTGAACTTCACAAGTTTGGAGATCACACTTTGAAGATGGTTAGGGACGGATTGGCATATAGGTTGAAGGACATACGTCAAAAGATAGGGTCTCCTAAGCGATGGAATTCTCAGGATCGAAGGGATGTGAGGAGGATCATCAGAATGATTGATGAAAGGTTGTTTCGAAGGGATCAGTTCAGAACATTGGAAAGCTTTGTTGGTGGTCGACCCAGGATTAACATCACCGGCTATCAACGCCCTGTTCGCACTCCTGTCGACATCACTGGACTTCCTAGTACCCTTTGAATTGTTTCCTTCATTATTACATTTGGATGTGTGATTATATATGTCAATGGCTTGTGCACACATAACAGTGTACAACCCGTTCTTGTCAAGAAAGGACCCTGTGGTACGCTTCAGTGCCACAATCCTTATAAAAGGAGCGAAAGCTTCTTACTTTTGAGTAAAACCTATCAAACCTTTCATTTTTCAAGGTTTTGCTCAAAAGAACAAGTACTTCCCCGTATGATTTTCAAAACCTCGACTGTTTATATCACTTGTTGAGGGGGAGTATTTGAATTAAAACTTTGTTCACAAATTGTTCATAGTGGTCATCTTCCCGCAACACTCGAAATGGTCATATTTATTGTCAACATTTCAAAAATAACATTTTATATGCCATTTTTTAGGGGGAGAAAATTATGTGATAAGAAATATGTTGTGTAAATGCAAATGCATCTTTGTGTAATAGACTTAACCTACGAATTGACGGTACTAAACTGTTAGTAACTCGAAAAGACTTGTCCTGGATGGGTAATAATTTCAAGCTAGTTCGCTAGTAATGTAAACGTGTCTCGCAAAGGACTTGTCCGAGTAGAAAGTACCATTCGAGAAACTCTTGGTAGACATGAACTCTGACGGGTTTGACAACCTTTCGAGGTTTGTCTACACCTTCAAGGTAGTTATTAGAGCTAGTTGTCACCTAAAAGCTGTCAATGTAACTCTTTAACTATGCAACGTAACCGTGCCTCGCGGGAGATTGTCTATCTTGAGTGGATCAATTCAAAAAGTGCGCGCTCTTTCCTCACTGTGCCTCGCCAACATCATCACTAATGGAAGTTCTATCCAAAAGCAACACAACAGTCAGAATGATTCTTCAACAAATCAAAGAATCTACAAAGTTAAAGACTTAAAGAACTTCATCAATACTGAATTCCAACGTAAAAGAGCGTGTGAGCATGTTGAAGAATGACGTGGAGACACTGTAGCAGTGAAGCAGACCTGAGGCAGACTTGATGCAGACTACAACATACTATCACTTTCATCACAAAGAACAATGATCAAAGAACAAAGTTAAAGATGACGTCAAAGCATAACTGTTCAAAGACAACTATCTCTCTACACTGGGGAGATTGTTCGAATCGAGGCAATTCTTCTCACAAGAAAGAAGAATGTCAGAAGACGTCAGAGCTACTATTACATCAACGCCTTCACCGTATATCACCAACACTTGAGGGGGAGATTGTTGGAATCACTCCTAAACCATAATCAAGTGTTTGTAATTAATACGTAATAGTTAGCTTTATTATGGCCTTTATGTTTGTAATTAGCCTTAGGCTTATGTAGAAGGCCCATAAGCCTAGGCCTTAGTCCATTAAGGAAAGGATGGAAACTAGGAGTGTTGCCCTAGCTTTCCTCCTATAAATACCTTATGTAAACCCTCACTTGAGGGTTGGTTGTTCAAGTTATTTCTTTCACATACATCCTACGCATAACCGTCCCTTATTATCGTTTGTGTGTGTTTAGATCTTGTTCAATCGCCTTATCTCTTACTATATTACTTGTGTTTGTAAAACTAGAGACCTATCAATACTAAATAGGTAAAAACTAGCAAATGGTTTTGACCCATAACCCATGGTTTTATTTATACCACTTAACCAAGTTCATTGTATCCTTAAGATACATTGTATCTAGAAAGAAAACCATGGATCAACCCATAACCCATGACCCATGACCCATAACCAAACATACCCATGGGCAAAGAGGAGCGTTCCACGGATCCCTAGCTTTGTGCTAGCCGGATCCCTTGTGGTAGGGATCCGTGGGATCTGGGGAACAGTAGAGGTTTTTCCTCTATAAATAGTGAGCCATTTCTTCGTTATTTCTCATCCCTTTCAATCCCTTTCTAACACACTTTCTCCCCTGAGTTAAATCTCACTAACCTTAGATCCAAGAGATCTATGTTTGTAGTTTTGTTTTTGTGTGGTCTTCTAGGTTCCTCTTAAAGGCAAGATCACCACCTTTGAAGTCGAGCAAGCTCAAGTCCATGAGTTGCCATGCTTCCTCATCATCAAGGGTATTGAAGTCCTCTTGTTGATGATCTATTTCTTTCTTCTAAGAAGTGTAGTGTTGAAAACATTAGTGAAAGATGTCTCAAGTGTCAAGACGAAGATATTAGTGAAGGGTATCTATCGTCTATAGGATAAGCACTTGTGGTAGGTGCTTAGAAGTCAAGACAAGAAGCATTAGTGAAAGGTGCTTAGAAGTCAAGACAAAGAAGCATTAGTGAAAGGTGCTTAGAAGTGAAGACACAAGACATTAGTGAAAGGTGTCTTGTAGATCTAGTCAAAGGCATTAGTGAAAGGTGCCTTAGATGTACATTCGATATGGTGTGTTTCGATGTACAAGATAGACTAGTATTAGATCCAAGGATATTGATATCCTTGATGATGTTGTAAAGGAGTAGATCTCCTTTGGGATTAGACGTTGGTGTAGTGTGGTAGTAGTTCCTCCATTGCAATGGAACTAGGTGCTTAGCCTAGTACCTAATAAAGGGTAGGCGACGTTGTGAAGGTGTAGTTCACCTTGGAGTGAAAGAACTAGGTACTTAGCCTAGTACCTTAAAAAGGGTAGACGACGTTGTGATAGGATTAGTTCTCCTTGGTGTGAAAGAACTCTGTGGTTAGCCTAGCACCGTATAAAGGGTAGGCGACGTTGTGTTAGGTGTGGTTCGCCTTGGTGTGAAAGAACTCGGTATTTAGCTTTGTACTGGAAAAAGGTTAAGCGACGTTGTGAAGGCTTCTCCGACATAAGGAGATTGGTGTAGTGTTTACGAACTCTCGAGTAGGTGACTCGGGGAGTGGAGTAGGGCAAGGAAGGTGTCCTTGTAGCCGAACCACTATAAATACCCGTGTTGTGGTTTTGTGCTTCTTACCCTTATCTTTTCATTACTTATCTTTATATGCTTGTTTATCAAACATCCAACACACACACCCAAATAGATTGACATAAGTCAATCTAAATAGTTTAAAAGGAAGTTTTAATTGGTAAAACTATTCAACCCCCCCTTCTAGTTTTCCATAGAGATCGTGATGGACGGACACATAATTTACCCACTGCATCTGAGGTAGCTGCACTTATAGTTGGTGACTTTGACTCTTTGAAAGATAAGAGAGACATTATCTTGCACATGCATGGCGATAAAACAAGAAGAATTAATGAGCTGCACGTTGAGTACTTAGCTCTTCAGTATCCGTTATTGTTTCCATACGCAGAAGATGGATACAGATTTGGTGTATACCATAGAGGTATTACAGACTCGACACCAACAAAACAACGCACTGGAGTAACTATGCGTGAGTGGTTTGCACATCGTCTACAAGATAGACCAGAAGTTTATTCTGTGATTCTTCACTCAAGAAGGTTGTTCCAGCAGTTTTTGATAGATGGTTACACTATGGTGGAGTTCGAAAGGATGTCTTTTAATAGAAAAAATCAAAAAGAGCTGCGATGTAAAACATATACTAGGCTGGCTAGCATGGCAAGTACATCAAATGGACCACGTGTTCTTCGTGGAAAAAAAGTTATTCTGCCTTCGTCACACACCGGGAGTCCAAGATACATGTTACAGAACTACCTTGTTGCTATGTCCATTTACAAGGTTTACGGATACCCGGATCTATTCATCACTTTTACGTGTAACCCAAGCTGGCCTGAGATTACACGGTATATAGAGGAAAAAGGGTTGAAATCAAAAGATCGGCCAGATGCGACTACAAGGGTATTCAAAATGAAGTTGGACATGTTGATGAAAGATTTTAAACAAAAATGCACATTCGGACGTGTAAAAGGAGGTATTTAATATTCATTTCAGATTTATTATTGTACACATCAACATACTAATAACATTATAATTCTGAGTTTCAAACTAATATTATTTCTATATTTAACTAAAATTTTGTTGTCACAATTGAATTTCAGAAACGTGGACTACCCCATTGTCATATTTGCCTTTGGTTGGAACCAAATGATAAACTACGTACTCTACAACAGATTGACAATTGCATATCCGCTGGAATTCCTGATAAGGATCTTGACCGAGCTTTGTACCAACTTGTGACAGAGAACATGATGCACGGTCCTTGCGGTATTGAACATCAGGACTGTCCATGTATGGTCAATCGTAAATGCACAAAAAAGTTTCCAAAATAATTTAATGAGGAGACTTTCATCGATGAGCATGGTTACGCTATTTATAAGAGACCTGAAAATGGTAGAAAGGTATCTAAAAGTGGCGCTGATTTGGACAATGGATTTGTCGTGCCGTATAACCCAGATTTGTTGAAACAATACCAGGCACATATAAACGTTGAATATTGCAATCATTTTGGTTCTATCAAGTACCTTTTCAAGTATATAAACAAAGGACCTGATCGAGTCACTGCAGTGGTGGATGAAGAAGAAGTCGACGAGATTAAAGATTATTACGATTGCCGTTATCTATCCGCATGTGAGGCTGCATGGAGGATTTTTCAATTTGATATACACCACAGGTCTCCATCGGTTGAAAGGCTTCCGTTTCACCTACCAAACGAGCATGCTTTCTTTTTTGATCCAAGAGAGAGTATTGATTACGTCTTAGAAAAGGAATCAAACAATACGTCAAAGTTTGTAAAATGGATGGAACGTAACAAAACCGACGCTGAAGCAAGACAGCTGTTGTATGTAGATTTTCCATCCAAATATGTATGTAAAAAACAAGATTGTGAATGGGAACCTAGACAGAAGGGAAATGCCATTGGTCGCATACATCAAGTTCCTCCATCATGGGGAGAAATGTACTATCTTCGTATACTGTTAAACAAAATACCTGGAGTTCAAGAATGGGACGAGTTTAAGACCTATGACGGAATCCTTTACTCAACTCATAGAGAAGCTTGCTACGCAAGAGGTTTGTTACAAGATGACAAAGAGTATATTGATGGTCTAATAGAAGCAAGCCGCTGGAGGATTGGAGACTATCTAAGATCTTTATTTGTAGCGCTCATCATGACAGATAGTATGTCGCGTCCTGATTTTGTTTGGAACAAAACATGGCGTCTTTTGGCTGAAGATGTAAAGTGGAAAGAACGTCGTATACATAATGATCCAGGTATATTTATACATTTCCAATTCCAAAAATTACTTATCTTTATGTGCTACAACTTCACAAATCATTTTTAATACCAACTCATAGATTTGCCGTATTGCTTTTGTCAATATTTCAGCATGTGTCATTAACTTCAACAATGATTAAGCAATCACAAACACTCCTTTCTAACTTATGATTTTGGATAGAAATTACCAAATACATGTTTAAGAACCTGATATTTGCATCAATAAGTACATAGACGCTTACCTGCTTTTATTTAACTACTTACACACGTATTAAAAACTTGATAACTATGTTGATGAGCGTGAATGTATACAGGTTGCATATTCAGAAATAATTTTTAACATATTTGTCATCGTTATCCTGTTTTCATAACTATCAAAGTTTTATACACAAACATTAACATTTATATATAAATTACGTATCTCGGTTTCTACAGAGTTGGAGTTGACTGATGAACAAAGGTACAATATATGCCTTACATACATCGAGCACATGTTACTTTGCAACAACATGTCGTTAAAGACAATTGAAAACATGCCCTACCCTGATGCACAATATACGATGGAAGGTTACAACAGACTTGTCAACGATGAAATGAAATACAATAGGCCAGAGTTATCTGCATTGCATCTTAAGATGTACCAGACTTTAACGGATGAGCAAAAGTGCATTTACGCTACTATTTTGGATGTCGTGCAGCATGAAAAGGGAGGCATGTTTTTTGTTTATGGCTATGGTGGAACAGGTAACAAATATATGTCCTATATACTACTTACATTACATTTTAATTCAAGTTAATCCAGATGTATGATTACTTTTGTAATTCAAAAGTATGATAACAGCGTAAACAAATCAATTACAGGTAAGACATATCTATACAAAACAATGACAGCGTGTCTTCGCTCGGAAGGCAAAATTGTTCTTAATGTTGCATCAAGTGGTATCGCAACACTCCTTTTGGATGGAGGAAGAACTGCACATTCAAGATTTGCAATTCCCATTAATGTGACTGAGGAGTCCATGTGTTCTATCAGTGCGGACAATGATTTGGCTGATTTATTACGCAAAACAAGTCTAATTATATGGGACGAAGCACCAATGGTCCACAAACATTGTTTTGAAGCATTCGACAGAACCATGCGCGATATATGTAGATCAAACCCTTCAGAACCATCTGACCAAGTTTTTGGAGGTGATATTTCACAACATATATTTGCACTCATATTCATCCATTGTCTTTAAATGTTTCTTAACTCTTATTTGCGATGTACAAATTTCAGGGAAGGTGGTTGTTTTTGGTGGTGATTTTTGTCAAGTACTACCAGTGATTCCCAATGGTAGCAGACAAGACGTGGTCCATGCATCCATCAATTCTTCATATTTGTGGGAACATTGTACTGTCATGAGACTAACTGTTATTATGCGTTTGTCTGCCGGAACAACCAGCGAGGAACAAAGGAAAATTAAAGACTTTGCCGATTGGATACTTGATATTGGTAATGGAAAGATAGGTGGAAAAAATGATGGTGAGGCTGATGTAGAATTCCCATATGACATGCTCATTCCAGATTCCGAAGATCGTGTTGGTTCAATAATTCGTGAAACACACCCTGATCTTATATCCAACTTGTGGAATCCAGAATACTTTCAGGAAAGAGCAATATTAGCACCAACACACGAAATGGTTGACGTAATCAACAAAAAGATGCTTGATCAGATTGATAGCGAGGAAAAACTTTATTATAGTTCAGACAGCGTATCACCAGCATATTCTGATTCAAACTTTATCGAAGATGCATACACACCAGAATTCCTAAATACCATTAAAATGTCGGGTGTTCCTCATCACGAACTTACTCTTAAAGTTGGTGTTCCAGTAATGTGTATGAGGAACATTGATCAAAGAGCTGGTTGGACTTTTTTTAGAATGACTATAAACAAGAGTCAAGGACAAACATTGTCACAGGTTGGACTTTTTTTAGAGAAGCCGTTTTTTTCACACGGACAACTGTATGTAGCGGTTTCAAGAGTTAAAACAACACAAGGCTTGAAGGTTCTTTGTTGCGACATCGATGGTATCTACACAAATAAAACAACAAACGTTGTTTACAAAGAAGTGTTACACAAAATTTGAATTGTCTTTTATTAATAACTTTTAGTATTTAGTATTCTTTTTCATGTGGTTTTTATTTTCATTAAAAATTTTACATTTAACTTTTTCTTTACATATACCTTCAATGTTTTTAATTATTTATACAATGAAATATGATATACATTCATATCTTTAACCATAACAGACTATGATATCATCAATCCATTAAAACCAATCACGTTCTTCGTTTTAATGAAATTTTATTACAAACTCACTAAAACATTTATATAACTTGCATCTATACCAACTCTACGAACGAAATTTACTAATATTAAACAACGTACATGAGACTAGCCCGGCCATCGGCCGGGTCATGAGGCTAGTTGAACGTATATAGTAAAAAAATTAATACTTATAATCTTATGTAAATTTATATGTTGTTATTTTAAAACAAAATATACACTGTATTTTTTAAGATATAAATTTTAAAGGGTATAAAGTATAAGGGGGTATTTGTTTATAATCCAAAGTTATTAAAAAATATGGAGGTTTATAATATTACACTTAACTCTATATAATTTTTAAAAAATCAACCACTAAAGTTTTATTAATTACCTCCTCTTTTTTTAAGTTTTTGTTTTCACAAATTTGACACCTATATTTTTATGTGTTTTTTTTATCAACCAAATTTTTTCACCAAATTTATTAAAGTTTGACCAAAATCAATTTAATTTTGACTTTTATTAACCAATCACATCACATGATTTTGCTTACGTGGCGAAATTGAGCTCTCCTATTGGCCAAAATTTTTTTTTCAATGAGAAGGGTTTTCAAAAAACACTCCGAAATGATGTAATTCTTTTATTATATAAAAGATATTGAGGAAATTGTGGTAAGTCAAAACAATTCTTTCCGGTTTCATAGTATCAGTCAAATCAAATTGTATCATATCTTTATAAATTTAATTTCGAAACAAATATGTTGGCGCCTAAAAGTCTCTAACGATGCATATATGAACATTATAAATAGACATCAGAGGACTCTTCTTCGTTTCACACATTCATAGTTCTAGCATAACAAAAACAATACCTTTTCACTCAATAAGATGGAGGTATGAATCAATACTTTCTTTTTCATTCATTATAGATCAAGTAGTCACTAAATGTAGTAACTTTAACGTTTGATTTTTTTGCATTTTTAGAGGTTAACAAATCAAAAATTTGTTGACTATCGTTGCAACAAAAAACAGTTCGGCATTGCGAAAATGACTATCAACTATGGAATCCAGGTAAAGTTATTTTACATGTCACGTCAAGTTTTTATTTTATCAAAATGCGACATTTTATTCCTCCTTTGAACAGCAAGACGAGAATGATAATGTCAATCTTCAAGATCATGAGGTAGCACTCTTTTATACTCTTTTTTGTTTTCGATTATGATATTTATTTATTCGTATGAAGGCGTAATGTTGTTTTCTGTCTTTAAACAATAGTTTGACTACAACGTAAAACTTTATACCCAACCGTTGGTTGATGAGGTGATTCGCGAGTCTAAGAAAGGAAAAGGGAAGGCGCCATGAAAATAGAACGATGTTATTGAAATCGAAAGTTTGGAGGATGAGAGCGTTTTTTATGGGGACGATGATACTCTTGACGATGTATCGTCAATGTCCAATATCAAGAGGAAGAAAAGAAACCAAGTTTCCGTGTTTAGCCTCAATAAAATTTACTGTTTGCTTGACGACGATGATGAAGACGAAGATGATATTTTCGGTTAATCAATATTTTTTTTCTTTTCAACGTTTTAATGTCTTTATCGATGTTTTAATCACGTACTTTTGTTTACTACTTATTCGGTTCAACCATAGGTTGAATTCCTCATGGTATTGGTTTTTAGTTGAATAAATGTCATTTGGGTCACTTATGTTTTAGTGCAACAATTGTTACTTATACATGCTCATGTTTACTCATTTGATGTCACGACTTGGCTAACTAATGTGTTTGGCAAAGTCACACTGTTCGTTATTTATGGCATGAAAAATGGAAGAAAGAATGAACATGCATGTTTATTATATATATATACATAATGGAAGTGACTTTGAACTATGTTTTCACAGTTCAATAGGTTGCTATATTAGCTTCTTGGTGTACAAATTCGATCGACGGCATACACATGGTTGCCATATCAGTTTTGATGGATTTTGTATCATTTTGAAGGATAATAAACACCTGAAATACACATTAATGCATGTTTAATATATACTATCAATAATTTATGTAGAATGGCTATGAGTATATGAGAAGATGGACACTTAAAATACACATTAGTATATCTAACTCGAGTACATTATCATTAATATATGTAGAATGAGTATGAGTACCAGTAATATGAGAAGATGACATACGCGTGAAATATCGTTAGATTGATACAAATTTGAAGTGGTCAACATTATCACTCAAATGTTTAACTCAAATTTGCAGTCCAATATTTTCAGATAAAAGATTATGCAATTTGGAGCGGTCAACATTATCATTGAAATATCTAACTCAAATTTTAAACTAACCTTTTTTCAGGTGGGTTATTATATTTAGTTATCAAATTAATAATTTTAAATTTCATACTTATTAGTTACCCAAATTTAAGCACCAAAAGCTTATGCTTATTTTCCCTCATCTTCTCATATAATATGCGTATGTGATGAAAAGTTTTCAATTTTTATGCAACTTTATCAAGGTGATCATTTACACTATATCACGGCCTAAATAACTTGCCATTTGTTTTAAGAATATTTGACCATTTGATTAAAACCACATTTGTTTTTTGTTTTTGTTTTTTTTGCAAGTTCCATATATAGAAGGTGTTTGGCAAGCATTCATATACTCATATAGAATACATATGCATTAGTGTTTTTATATAATAAAAACAAGTTTTAGGATGATAGTTGATATTGCCTATGTTTGTTATACAGTTTTAGAGACTCAAAAGCGAAAGCCTATGGGGTCGCTTCTGTCGTTGGATTACTAGCACCGAAAACGTCTTTACATAAGATGATTTGGTGTATTGATGATAAACAAGTGGTTCATGATTTTAGTAAATTGATATGTGTGAACGAAGAGTAGTTAATACAATATTAGCTGCAAGATGGTCAGAAAATGTAGACTAGGTACCGAGTGATGTATCCTATGAGATTGACCTAAAATGCCATTTGTTCTGGTTGTCTTAGTTGGATGAATTGTTAGATGCCAAAAACTCAATATAGTTTGGGTAAAGAACATGGTTGTTAGAGTAGCAGAACCTTTTAACTGCATACTTGCTCTTCTTTTAGAACATTTATGTGTAGCCATTTCAAGTTGTGTTGATGTGCGTGTTTTTAAGCACTTTTTCATAAAATATACTCACAACTTTTAACGAAATTTTTTGGAAAATTATTGAATCGTTATACCCGGGCAACGCACGGGTATTGTACTAGTTACAAGTTGCCAAAAAATATAAGGGGTATATTTGGTAAAACTAGCTGTAAGTTGTATGCTGTAAGCTGTAAACTGTAAGTTGTAAGCTGTAAATTGTAAGCTGTATTCTTTTTTCAATAAAAGTGTTTAGTAAATTAGCTTTTAAATATAATTATAAGATGTAAAATGACATAAAAGGACAAATCTATAATTGTAAATAAATGTTTGGAGGGTATATCAGTAATTTAATATTTTAACAGCTCCAAGATATTTAAAAAAAGCTTCATGGATCAGCTTTTCATTTTGGAGTTATTTGTTTGAAATAAAAGCTTGTAGTTAATGCATCCAAACGAAGCTACTTAGTTTATAGGATATTATTTTGTAACAAAAAGCTAACAGCTCCTCTAAAAAGCCCATGCCAAACAGGCCCAAGGTTGCCCAAAAAATAATACAAGTTGCCCAAAAAACAATACCTTACAATGCATGACATATACTTTCAACATATGTACTTGTGTCATAGGTTGTCGGCCACGTGACAGCCTCTGGTTGGGTCCAAGAAAATCGCTGGGCAACCGGTCTAGTTTGATACAGCAAAAAAAAAACGGTCTGGAAAGTAAATAGCCTCAGGGCAACTGGTCCGCTCCTATCATTATCCCTAAAAAAATATAAATGATGATTTACGGATACATTTTTTGAATATATTATATGCAAGGAAAAAAAAAACTTAATGTAATTTGACTGTCACAAACATTTTATGCTAATGATGGTTTCCATTAAGTGGTCAAATCATATTTAAATTTTGCATTTATAAATTAACACAAATTTCAAGTTAAATATTAACAACTTGAATCAATTATTTATTGCTCTTTAACTACCAATAATTTCTTCTTATTTAAAATACCTCTTAGGGTGGTGGCAACCATGCCAATCTCAAATTTTCATGCCTAATCACCCACCAATAATATCCTTCCATCTCATCTCATACCTAACAATAGATTTTTAGTGGCAACCATGCCTAACCCATAACTCATACCAATCTCATACACATTTATTGTCCAACGGCTCTTTTTTAAATGCCCAACGTTTAGTTCCTTTGGATGTAGAATCGGCAAAGATTGCCGAAAATCTTCAATCTCATACCGCACCGATGGATGCTGAATAGGAGGCAATGGGCATGCCGATCGGTTTCATTGATGCCGAAGGCATACCGAATTGGGTTGCCACCACCCTTATCTAAACTTAAATTAATTGCTTCATTATAATGAAAATTGGAAAACACACACATATGGTTATTAGGAAAAAATATTGTAAAAAAGAAAATAAAATCGTTGTACAAAATGGTGTTAGTTTTGCGTTTAATTTTGTAAATTTTTTAAGATGGTCATTGTCCCATGAAGATGGACAAGATTACCTTGGTGGAAAAGATCGCTTTTCTGATTGTCGTCTCGTTGATTCATTTGGAAATTCGGCTTGAAGGAAGTGAGTCCCCAGTTCATGGTTCCTTTATTTTTTATTTTCATTTGTGCGGGTATTATGCCTATTCCATTATGCGTTTTGATACTCGCTTTATGCTTCTGGATCATCTGTCCATTTTCCATTGTTCGCTTGAAGTTTGGAATTTATTCATGAAGTTTTCCGTCGTTTGGCTTTACATTCATATTTGTTTCGTATTCATTATTGTGTCTTATGTAATTATTATCTACTCTGTATATGTTTCGTATCCGTTAGATCAAATTCATAATGATCTGTCAAAGAGCCTGAGACTGTCTGTCACAGTCAGTTATCCATATTCTTTTCGGGATTCGGTACGTATTCATTTTGACTTTCTTATTTCAATTTCGCGGACGAAATTTTCTTTTTAGAGGGGAAGAATTGTAACATCCTAAAAATCGTTTACCTAAATTTCCATATAATTTAAAATTTTCTCTAAGTATAATGGACATTATTAAATAATTAAAACCTTACGTTAAGTGATGATGGAATGAATATAACATTTAACCTAAGTTACTCTACAATATAATAACTATACGATTATGGGATATATTTATGGAATGCAAAACTAATATAAGCATAACCTAACTATGATAGAACCGACATAAAAGTGTTAAAAACCATTGTTAATAAAAATCTAGTAAAAACATTAGATTATCATAGGTTAACCACAAACAACTCTTTTTATTAACTTATCATTTCTATAGGTTCAACTATGACGCATAAATATGAGTTTGATTTTTCACTCACTAGCAGTCTACACTCAGAACATCTCTCTCGAACCCAACACACCTAGCAATCATGTCCGTGGATTCAATAATCTCGAAAACCGTCACTTCCACGAAGGACGTATTGTAGACACCTCTCTACAATTCGAAGAAGGTATCAATACCTCCTTCCGAGCCATAGGACTAGAATGTCTTCTTGAAATCAATGAGAAGATATGTCCAAGGTTCATAATGGAATTCTTCCGTCAAGTCGAACTCGTTCGTAACGAGGATCGCTCTCTATCTCTTTGGTTTTATATCAAAAACCAAAAGTTCACTCTAACCCTTGGGCATTTTGCTCACATCCTTCAGGATTCCAAATCATGGAACAATGTGCCTTCACCGAAGATTGGTCTCTTGATTCTCTCTTCAACTTTCGTGAAGAAAATAGTCCATATTGTTCGCACATACCCTCTCCGGAAGATTTAAATCGCATAATATGCAAACCTCGACCATATTACTCCGATCCAAACATTATCTTTACAAGGGATATCCGAGAAGAGTACAAGCCTCTTGCACTCATCCTACGTGAAAATGTTTGGAGTCTTAGGGGAAATCGAGAAATTCTTCCCGCTTGTTGTGCTCACATGTTGTACTGTTTGCTAACACAACAACCATACAATCTCTCCTACTTCTTCGCAAGGCAAATTGCTAATCTTCAAGGCTCCAAGAATAAACTCATCCCTTATGGAATGTTCTTGACACGCCTCTATCATAATGTTATGCACTTCCATACTCAATTTCAAAGTCCGTTGTACGTACTTGTGAACAAGATGATGGAACCGCTAAACATATCTCTCAGTGAAGACTTTCTTCACTTCTTGATTCCACCAATACTCATCAATCACATAATGATCCTTCTAGCGAAAACACTCAAGGAACCTAGTAGTATTCCAAAATAGGATCAATTCTCTTGTACTCGTGCTTTATCAATGTAATCTAATTTCTTTCATGAAATAAAACATCTTACATTTGATATCTTAGTATTAGAACTCTTTTTAGACTATCCTTGAGATATAATGCATTGTCAAGATCATTGCATACCTTTAGTAAAGGTCCTGCTGAGCAGATAGGCGGATCCCAAAGATTGTACTAGACGGATCCCTACACTTAGGGAACCGTGGGATCCAGAAAACAGAAAATGCAATTGCAAGCATTATATTTCAAACATATCCTTAGAACATCTCACACTAAGCTAAACATAGGGTCTTAAGGCAAATTAAGTCCTTATCAAGATAGGTTGATCTTTTCTACTCATATATAACTCACCTAGATCACACTCTAAGACGATTGTAGATCTACCATTTTGTTTTTAATCCATTACTCTTCCGCTCTTAAAAATCACACTTCATTTTCTACTTGATCCCTCACATCAAGTCTTAGAAATCTTTCGATTATGACAAAATTGATCATAAATCATCCTCACCTCAAAATTGATCAAAGTTGATCAAAATCTAGTTTTTCCCATCTCAAAGCTTCTAGGATATTCTCCAAAACACTATCCTAAGACACAACCTGATCTCTAGGATCATTTAGCTTCAATTAACACTCTAAATCTTTAGTGTCATCCTTTCTCATCCATTGGTACTCTTGAAAGTTCCAAATCCTTCCATAAATAACAATCATTAGCTACATCATTCATTACCTTCAAGTACTCAAGCACCCCTTCATTTAAAACACTTAGGAGGACTAAAACACTCAAGATGATATAGGTCTTAGATCTTAGAAACATCATTTCCACTCTTTCATAACTGCTGAAAGCCGGATCCCTAGGATTAGCCTAGACGGATCCCTATGAGGAAGGAACCGTGGGATCCGAATGACAGTTTATGTCAAATCTTGCTAAAACAATCATTTCAACTCATATTCCTAACTCAAACACTCCATCTCATCTTAAATGATATCCTAGATCAGTGCAACCTCTAAAGTTGACTCTTGTGCATGTCAATCATCACATTCCAATGAATCCTAGTAGCTTAAGGCTTAAATGCATTTGCCAAATCTCTTAGTTTATAAACCACCTTGTTAGGACCTCCATAGTCATCACTCTCATCCTAACTTTTAGCTCTTGCAACCTCTTGAAATCATCTCATCATGAGGAAAACCCCAAGTAGTAACTTATCCACCAAAGAACCACCCATGAAAAAGGCTCATGTTATACACGAAATCTCTTCAGCCGAATCATCTCCGGTCAAGCCAACAAATGATAGAATTCTTCATCATCCAATCAAACCAATTCCTAAAAGGATAGTATCCACAAAACTACCGATGCCAAACACCACCATACCTCCTAGGCCAAACAATATCATCTCCACTAAACCAACACCATTGGTTCCTAGAGCTATTTCATTTACATCCCCACTATCATCACCACACCTCTACAATTTAGAGGACTTGCCTCCTAGGCCGTCTCATCCGCTTCCGCCGACAACATTCTCCTCATTAGGAGGAATAATGGTTCAAAATCAAGGTGTTGAGTCAACACTTGCTCTGGCTTCCTTTTCACCGTTTCCATCATATAATCCCATTTGGATTATGAGAAATCATCAAAGTCAACCACCCGATCATATGGAAGTTGACACTTCTCTACCACCACCATCATTCTTGGTTGAGTCATTCTCAAATGTACCTCCACCAATCCCTCCATCGTTTGAAGCTCCACAAGCCGCTTCACTTGATCCTTCGCATCAAGCCATTTCATTTCTTCCACCACCACTACCTAGCCATGACAAAGATTGCTATCATTGTCAACATGTTGAAAGTTTGATACATGAAGTACGAGAAGACCAACGTTTCATGTTCTATCATCTCCTCGAACGTTTCGACGAGATTAAAACTAAACAAAACTTGATCTAGAAGATTTTAGTGGTGTCCTAGCATCAAGCGATAGTTAATTTAGAAATTCCTATTCATGTATTTTCTTATTTTCTTAGTTTTTAGAGTCATGTATATCATAACTCTAGTTTTATTAAATGGAATTACATGCTACTTGTTATTTTTCTGAGCACATGATTACCTTGTATTCATATCTCATTTTTGTGATAACATTACTTGTTATATCACCTTTGCTGAAATTAAACAGCTAATACGGATCCCTCAAAATTGCCTAGACGGATCCCTACTAGGAGGGAACCGTGGGATCCGTGAGACAGAAAGCTTTCTTTTTACTAACTTGAATCACATTTGCAGGAAATTGTGAATTATACTTGCTTTCTAACCTTTGTTTTGTAGTTATTCAATTTACACATGAAGACTTTGACATCCCAAAGCTAAGGGGAGCTTTATGTCAAAGCAATACATTGCAAATCACTTGCAATACTAGGTTTACATTTCATGACATCCCCTTGCAAAATTGCAATCATCAAGGGGGAGCACATTCGTCCCTTAGACGAAATCTTTTGCAAACTTATTTGCAAACAAACTAGATTAGTATCACTTACTTGACGCCCTTACATAGGGATGGACTCGTCAAGGGGAAGTAAAGACGAGATCCTTTCCCGTTACTTGCTCTCTATTTCTTTTTACTTTTACTTCTTTCACATGTTTCTCTTAAAAACGATGTGTTGCTTTTCTTCAAACACTTTTTGTTTCGACAAAAAGGGGGAGAAGAAAGTAAAACTACAAATTCAAACTTTTACGAATTTTAGATTTTCCTTAAAATAATTTTATTTTTAGTCATCAACAAAAAGGGGGAGATTGTTAATACAAATAAGCTGTAAAAATGTTTATTTATATTTTACGATCTTCTAATGTTTTGTCGATAACAAACGTAAAATCATATTAACGAAACAAATAAAATACGTAAATGGTTTGAACTAATAGTTTCTAACATATTCATATTTTCACATAAAACACTAAAACAAGTATAAGTGATTTTATGATTCAAGTAATACATCTGTACAACAACTAGTGTTTACATACTTGGATAAAATATACACATAACTAGCATGTAGTATATTGGGTAATATAAATGGGTAGAAACTTAAGTATCACAACCCATTGGGCAAATACATTGAATGTAGTTGGGTACAACCCAAAGCCCATAACCCATGGATCATGACCCATAACCCATTGCATGACATCATGCTTATATCATACATGGATGATATCCATAACCCATGGATCAACCCATACCCAAGTGACTAAGTGCAATGCACTCAAAGATACATTGTATCTAGCCAAAGATCCATGGTTCAAACCATGACCCATGACCCATAACCAAAATACCCATGGGCAAAGAGGAGCGTTCCACGGATCCCTAACTTTGTGCTAGCCGGATCCCAAGTGGAAGGGATCCTTGGGATCCAACAGTAGGAGTTTTCCTCTATAAATAGTGAGCCATTTCTTCATTATTTCTTATCCCTTTCTAACACACTTTCCCCCTGAGTTAAATCTCACTAACCTTAGATCCAAGAGATCTATGTTTGTAGTTTTGTTTTTGTGTGATCTTTTAGGTTTCTTCTTAAAGGCAAGATCACCACCTTTGAAGTCGAACAAGCTCAAGTCCATGAGTTGCCATGCTTCCTCATCATCAAGGCTACTGAAGTCTTCTTGTTGATGATTCTTTTATTTCTTCAAAGAAGTGTAGTGTTGAAGACATTAGTGAAAGATGTCTCAAGTGTCAAGACGAAGATATTAGTGAAGGGTATATATCGTCTATAGGACAAGCACTTGTGGTAGGTGCTTAGAAGTCAAGAAAAAGAAGCATTAGTGAAAGGTGCTTAGAAGTCAAGACAAAGAAGCATTAGTGAAAGGTGCTTAGAAGTGAAGACACAAGACATTAGTGAAAGGTGTCTTGTAGATCTAGTCAAAGGCATTAGTGAAAGGTGCCTTAGATGTACATTCGATATGGTGTGTTTCGATGTACAAGATAGACTAGTATTAGATCCAAGGATATTGATATCCTTGATGATGTTGTAAAGGAGTAGATCTCCTTTGGGATTAGTCGTTGGTGTAGTGTGGTAGTAGTTCCTCCATTGCAATGGAACTAGGTTCTTAGCCTAGTACCTAATAAAGGGTAGGCGACGTTGTGAAGGTGTAGTTCACCTTGGAGTGAAAGAACTAGGTACTTAGCCTAGTACCTTATAAAGGGTAGGCGACGTTGTGATAGGATTAGTTCTCCTTGGTGTGAAAGAACTCAGTGGTTAGCCTAGCACCGTATAAAGGGTAGGCGATGTTGTGTTAGGTGTGGTTCGCCTTGGTGTGAAAGAACTCGGTATTTAGCTTTGTACCGGAAAAAGGTTAAGCGACATTGTGAAGGCTTCTCCGACATAAGGAGATTGGTGTAGTGTTTACGAACTCTCGAGTAGGTGACTCGGGGAGTGGAGTAGGGCAAGGAAGGTGTCCTTGTAGCCGAACCACTATAAATACTCGTGTTGTGGTTTTGTGCTTCTTACCCTTATCTTTTCATTACTTATCTTTATATGCTTGTTTATCAAACATCCAATACACACACCCAAATAGATTGACATAAGTCAATCTAAATAGTTTAAAAGGAAGTTTTAATTGGTAAAACTAGTCAACCCCCCCTTCTAGTTTTCAATACGAATACTCAAAAGTATTAGGGTTATAAAAACCTTGAAGTGAACAACTCTTAGAATAAATACATATTCTAAATCTAACCTAGGACCTCCTTTTATATAGTAAGGAGTCCTAGTCGGTTTACAATAACTTTCTATACAAGATAAATCTTTTAGAATCTATTCTATAATTATCTAATCAACTATACATCATTATCACATAATCAATAGGAATGTTTGCACTGGCAGTTTGTACTGCTAGTGTATTCTCCAAGCAGTTCGTCTGTTAAGCTTAGAAGTACAAAGTCCTTAAGCTTGGTAGTACAAACTATTTAGCTAAATTCCCAACACAAAGCACCCTGAGTTGCCTGTTGCAGATCTTGACTTGTATAATAGTGCTGGTGAGAAGTTGACAAATGCAGTTGTTGAGCTGAGCACCAGGGCGTGGCCTTATCTGGCGAGGCTCATAGCCTATCAGGAATAGAATATTGATGACCTCCTGACACTTGCTATGCTTTCCTTCTTCATCTAATGTTTAGATGTGTTTGTTGGACTGTTTGATGTTTGGCCATGTGTTAGGCCCTTGAGTCTGAACAATATGTACTTTTATTTAAGTAACCTTAGAATTTACCAAGTGTATGTTGACCTGGGTTTTTGTGATTAGGGTATTAATTGTCCTGGATCCTTGGATATAATATGGCTTTTTATCTTAGTGAAATTGATGTTGTGTCAATCTAAAAAATTATTTGAATTGGTTGTAACTCAATGTGTTGAGTTGTGTAGAATGCCTACATTGTTTGCTTATGTCAGTTATCTTGTTATGGGCTTTTGTATTTAACCAGGTATATGTAGGCTTGGATTTTTAGTTAGGAAGTTACAATCCTGAACTCTTAGTAAAATTAACTTTGTTTAGCTAATTTCTTTTATATTACAAGGCTTATGTAGGCATAGGTTTTTAGTTAGGGTGCTTTAACCCTGAACTCTTAGTGAAATTAGCTTGTTTCGCCAATTTACTCTATATGTTACCAAGCGCGTGATGGCTTGGGTTTTTAAGTTAGGATGTTGTAACCCTGAACTCTTAGTGAAATTAGCCTACCTAGCTAATTTATTGTATGTGTGTTATTCCTATGTTTCGTGATTAGTTAAACATGAAGAATATCTGCCGTCGTTTGTTTAACTTTGACACGATAACAAGTACTTGTGTTTTGTCGAGCACATTATAACCAATACTTAGACTAGTTACCTTACAACAACTCACTCATGTCCAGTTGTGTGTGTATATGTACCTTGGAGTATACTTGCGCGATGAAGTCGTATCCAAGACGTCATCGGGTTTACTCCCTGCTTTTTGACCCATAGGCACCTTTTGATCATGAGCATTTTCATAAAGGCTAATTTATGTTCGAGTAAATGCTTGCTTATATGAATAGTCAGTTAATCGAGACACTTTGTTCGAAAAGTTTTGGAATTGTCATTGCATATTTGTAGAAATAGTACAGATGAGCTATCCTGACTGTTTGAAGCCTTGATTGAAAGATAAAAGATGATAAATCCACCTAAGTGTAACATGCCTATCAGGCTTTATGCTTTCCATTAGAAGGGAGTATGATCCCTCTTAGGTGGTACCTAGTTGGTAAGGTTTGTTTTTGTTAACATGTGTTGTGATATGATGCTTCCACTGGGAAAGGTTGAGCTTTCTTGGCCCCCCTGTTTTTGATCTGAGTGGTATTTTTGCAACAAGATCAAAGAGTGTTGGGGTGGATTTGTACTTTGTTGTGAAGATTTGGTTGCATGAGTAACAGGCCTTTTGTTCCCTATGTGAAAATTACTTGCATGAGGCTTTGGTTAGGTGCTCCAGCCTGGTTGTTTTGCCTAAATGCCTAGGTCTTGGATTTGCTTTTAAGGGTGTTTTCTTTGTATTCCATACTGGATGAGTTTTTGCCCTCAAGTAGTATGTTTGTGTTGTCAGACATTGATTCCTTATGAAGGGTAGTGCTCTTCTTCGTAACCCATATTGGAGTGGTTATCCAATCCAAGTGTGTCGAAGGCATGTCTGAGATGTTTCTCTTATCGAAATGCTCATCCACCTCAGAGGTGTAGCCTGGGATTTCTTTCACTTTTTGCCTTTTGGAGGTGACTTCCTCTGTTGTTTGCTTGTGTGAGTTTTCCAAGCCCAGGTACTCACTTCATATAGTGGCCCAGCCTGCATCCGTTGGGAATTCGGAAATGGACCTGATGGTTGAAACCTCCATGATAAGTTTTTGCATGGCCTTCCTTCCTAGTAGTACATTGTATTTTGATGTGGACTTGACGGTATGGAATTGCAACATGATCTTCTTTGAAAGTGGGTATGTCCCCACAGTAAGTTCCAGGTTTATGACACCTTCAGTAAAGAGCATTTCCCCTGTGAAACCGATTACGGGTGTTGTTGATGACCTGAGATTATTTCTAACATGTTTAGGTAGTTTGTTAAAGTAGTGATCATACTGATGTCCACTAAACTACCCCCGTCCATGTATATCCATCTCACCTTGTGTGATGTAATGATTGCTGATATTACAACTGGTTCAGATGATGGGATAAAAGGATGTGCTGAAGTGTTTCGTGAATGAGCTTGCTTCTAGTTTGTCGTTGCATAGCCATCCTCATCATTTTCAGTTTTCCAGATAGGATCATGTTGATGTGGCCCACTAGTTCTTCAGGGCCAGTGGTAGATAGGTTTTTTGTTGTTGGAAGTAAGTGATCCAGCTTACCTTGGGTAATTGCCTTCTCAATTTCCTTCTTGAGTTTCCTATAAGAGTTTGTATCATGCCCGTGGTCATTGTGGAACCTACAGAACAATCTCTCGTCTCTTCTGATGCCACATGTGAAACGACCTATGCCCGATTTGACTAAAATTTAAAACCTTTTTGCGGAAACGATTTAACCCATTACATGTCCTCCTATCACTCTTTTATAAATTAACTAGAATCTATTATAAACCAGACACCGAGACTATTTTTAAAAGAAACTCTAGACTCAATTACCTTCAAAATGACTGGTGGTATGACTTCTAATGACTTACATATTAAAAGATACGATTTCTCTAATATGACCCATTTTATGCACTACTTGTTGTCCTGTTTTCATACTTAACTAAAACGACTAGAATACAATTTCTGTAACTAAAAAAAAAAAAAAAAAAAAAAAAAAAAAAAAAAAAAAAAAAAACTTTCTAGGAATATTTAATACAACATAATACATCATTTCCATAAACATTTGTGGTCTAACGACCCGTGAACTCATACCTTACGAGGTTTGCCAAACACCCGTTTAGACCCACTTTCAAACACTATAACACATAACTATAACGAATGACTTTATATACTTTAACTTCAACAATTACAAATGTTTTGACACTTGACAATGACACAACCATGACTTGATCTCGACATCTAGCACTAATATCATACGCATAAACTAAACACTTTCAATCCATGCTTTCAAATCCTAGGCCTTTTAGTCAATACCTTACTTCCTACGCTTATGAACCTACAAAATGGTTAAACAACTAAACATAAGCGTTACACGTAGTAAGTAAAAGGGATAATCATATGATATTGTACATCTGATGATATCAAATAACAACAGTTTATTAGCGTCATTTATCCTATATATATTGCTTGTTTTATATTATTTTATATGAGAATTGATACTTAATTGCTTACTTTTGTAAATCATAGTTGAAAACAAGCATTTGGTGAAAGTCAACTATTTTGGATGTAAAATGGAGCAAAACGGATCATATTGGTAAAGTCTGCTAAATTGAAGGAAGATTTTGTTAATACAGATAAGCCGTAAAAGCGTTTATTTATATTTTACGATCTTCTAATGTTTTGTCGATAACAAACGTAAAATCATATTAACGAAACAAATAAAATACGTAAATGGTTTGAACTAATAGTTTTTAACATATTCACATTTTCACATAAAACACTAAAATAAGTATAAATGGTTTTATGATTTAGATATATATATGTACAACAACTAGTGTTTACATATTGGGTTAGCATATACTTAAACTAAGTATACTAAAATGGGTAAAAACAAGTATATACTAAAATGGGTAAAAACAAGTATATACTAAGGTAAAAACTAGCAAATGGTATTGACCTATAACCCATGGTTTTATATATACCACTTAACCAAGTTCATTGTATCCTTAAGGTACATTGTATCTAGAAAGAAAACCATGGATCAACCCATGACCCATGACCCATACCCAATATCTAGATACATTGAACCCTTGGTGAGCACTCAAGAGAATGTCTAGATACATTGAACCCTTGGTGAGCACTCAAGAGATAAATTGTATCTAGCTAAAGACCCATGACCCATAACCAAAATACCCATGGGTAAAAGGGAGCGTTCCACGGATCCCTAGCTTTGTGCTAGCCGGATCCCAAGTGGAAGGGATCCGTGGGATCCGGGGAACAGTAGAAAATTTTCTCTATAAATAGAGAGCCATTTCTTCCTCTCTATGCATCACTTTTACACACATACTTCCCCAAAGTATTCTAACCCTCTAACCTCAGATCCAAGAGATCTATGTAGTTTTGTCTTTTGTTTTTGTATGATCTTCTAGGTTCCTCTTAAAGTAAAGATCACCACTTCTTGAAGACGTGCAAGCTCAAGTCCATGAGTTGCCATGCTTCGTCATCATCAAGACAACGAAGGTTCTCTTGTTGATAGATCTACCTTTCTCCATAGATGTTAGGTTGAAGGCATTAGTGAAGAATGCCGAAAGTGTCAAGATGAAAGCATTAGTGAAAGGTGCTCATCATCCATGTCAAAGCATTAGTGAAGAATGCTAAAGGTGTCAAGACGAAGGCATTAGTGAAAGGTGCCAAGCGTTGTGTCAAAGGCATTAGTGAAGGATGCCGAAGAACCAAATCAAGTGGCATTTGGGAAGAATGCCAAGGTCGTATAATCGATGAGGTGCATCGTTATACATATAAGCTTTTGTTTATTTACAAGGATGGTGATATCCTTGATGGTGTTGTAACAAGGAGTAGATCTCCTTAAGATTAGGTGTTGTGTCGTGAAGGGTAGTAGTTCCTCTATAGTAATGGAACTAGGTGCTTAGCCTAGTACCTAATAAAGGGTAGGCAATGTTGTGATAGGATTAGTTCTCCTAAGGTGTGAAAGAACTCAGTGGTTAGCCTAGCACCGTATAAAGGGTAGGCGACGTTGTGTTAGGTGTGGTTCACCTAGGTGTGAAAGAACTCGGTATTTAGCTTTGTACCGGAAAAAGGTTAAGCGACATTATGAAGGCTTCTCCGCCATAAGGAGTTGGTGTAGTGCTTACGAACTCTCGAGTAGGTGAATCGGGGAGTGGAGTAGGGCAAGGAAGGTGTCCTTGTATCCGAACCACTATAAATACTTATGTTGTGGTGATGTGCTTCTTACTCTTTATCTTTCATTACACGTTTATATATCTATCTATCAACGTCCAACATAAACAACCAAATAGATTGACATAAGTCGATCTAAATATTTAAAAGGAAGTTTTAAATTGGTAAAACTATTCAACCCCCCCCCCCTTCTAGTTTTCCACAATTGCCATCAGAGCTTCGTTACCAAGTTTTTTTTAGTATATTGTACTTTGAAAACTTGATACGATCCGTGTATGTTTGAAAACTACAAAGAAGGAAATTTCTTAAAACAAAAAGTCATGTTTTTAGAAATCATCATATGTTGGATAGTGATAGATCATTCTAACATTTTCCTTTGAGAAGTCTTCATACTAGGATTTGGGTATCTTAGAAGATCATGAAGTATTTCGCGTCTATGGTTTCTAAAACCATAAAAAGGGAATATAGCAAAGGATTGGGGTATCTTAGAAGATCATGAAGTATTTCGCGTCTATGGTTTCTAAAACCATAAAAAGGGGATATAGCAAAGGTATGTTTTCTTAGTTACAACTTTTTAAACGTGCTAAATTGCTTGTAGACTAAATGGTGATATATGCTTCTATCTTATAATAAGCATAATATGAAAAGTGTTTTAGTGATTTTTTTTCTTTGAAGTCGTGTTGTTAGATATCTTGTTTATCAAGCTTGAATAAAGGTAAAAATGGATAAATTAACTTCACTAAAAAGTCTACAAAGACTAAACCTTTTCGTCGGGTCAAAACGTACATTTTTGTAATTTTGTGTCAGATCCGCGGATCCCTCAGGTTACACTGGACGGATCCCTCAAGCAAAGGATCCGTGGGATCCGTGGTACAGAAGACAGTTTTTGTCTGAATTTCAAAAATTCATAACTTTTTAACCGTAAGTCGTTAGAAGTCGTGCCCCATATCGTTTTAAAGGTATTTGAGTCTACTTTCATTTAAAAATGATTTCATAAACTGATTCAAAAAAATAATTTACATAATCATTGATTTATAATAGAAAGTCATTTTTCAGTCATAACTTTTGCACAAACTTTTGATCTAATTGGAGACGGATGTTTTCGCTTTTGAATAACAATGTGTCCTCTATTGAAATTAAGGTTTTGATCCTATTTATAAATATAAAAGAAACTAATCAAGCTTGGTATACATTTTTATATTTAACACAAAGCGATGAAAAGAACTTTCGTATGCTATTTAAAGGAGTGTTTGGGATAACATCTAGTTGTGTCGAAAATGTTAGTTTAGATACTTAGATAAGTCATATAGGTTGAAAAATGTTTAAAACATATAACACACTAAATGGATTTTTGATTGAGTTTGTCATGTGTGCAACATAAATGTTTTATGTGCTTATATGATTTCTTTTGTTCTTGTATCGTTTTCGAAAAACAACAAGAATGTACATCGGATCATAACCTACACTTGTGTTGATGATGTACTCTCCCATTTTCCTTTTCATGATCGCTCTCCAAGCTTCATAGTAGGATTGACAACTTGATTATTTCATCCGATATACTCAAGTAAATTATTTTGCAACGCAAATATAATTGTTCATATCCGAAAGTCCAAACTCAAAGCTTTCCAACAACATATGTTGAACTAGCTCTTCCAACCATTTTTTGTTGTTTACCATATGGACAACTTTTAAACTTATTTTTAACATGACGCCTTTGTCACCTTAGTTGTCTCAAGTATAATATTAAACGAAGCAAAGTATCATCATTGTTACTCTTCGATAGGCCATTGTAGGAATATAAATTGTAGAAAACTAGAAGGGGGGTTGAATAGTTTACCGATTAAAAAATTTGTTTTGAAACTTATTGAAAAGATCAATTGATATTGATCTTAGATTTGTTAATGAAATATGCAAGCAATATGTAAAGAGTAAATAAGGAAAGAAATGATCAAACCACAACAAGTTGTTTATAGTGGTTCGGTCTACAAGGACTCTTTTTCCTTGCCCTACTCTACTCCCCGAGTCTCACACTCGAGAGTTTAACTTCACTAGTCAACAAGCTCCTTTCACCAGCGGAGAAAACCTTTACACTCATCTTACACTATTTCCGACACTAAGCTAGATGTCGAGTTCTTTCCAAGGGTACAACTACTCCCACACACAATGTATTTTGAGGACTAAAATACTAACCACTCACACTCACAAGATTATGATGGTTTAATACAACAATGAAGTATGAATCAACACTAGATCATACAACACTAAACAAACAAGACTTCCAACTTGTCGTTTGAAGCTTGAATGTGACTTGATCTTCTTTGCTACAAAAGAGATCACTACTATGATATGAAACTGAGTTAGAAAGGTTAGAGAGAAGATATGTATGAGAGTATAATATAAAGGGATGAAAAACTACTTGGTTTGGCATTGCTATTTATAGACAAAATGGACAGGAGCGTCCACGGACCACGGAACCCTTAAAAGGGTTCCGCCCGTGTACCATTTTGGTACCGCCAGGTCTGACAGCCAAGATATCAAAATCATTGCTAAAGTCAACTATATCTAAGTGAGATTGTGCAAGATATGAAGAGTACAAATCCACACAAAATATCTAATGAAATCTTCCAATGATATCCATGATGCATCATATGATGTCATATGTTGTATTTCTATTTTTAGAAATATGCAAGTACTTAAGTAGTGTTTGGTTTTAAGAACCTAACACGTTCTAAAAACTACTATCATACATAACAATTAGAATCATATCAAGATGTTACTAATCATAAATGTAAATGCTTGAATGATGAATATATTGTTTGAAAAAGCTTGTTTTAATATCTATTAAACTTGACAAGCTTTAAGCTTTTATACAAATTAAATTTACTTTTGTCGTTAACAAAACTTAGGTAAAGATCAAAAAGATAAATAACGTTTAATGACGATATTTGTATTAACAATCTCCCCATTTTTGCTGAGGACAAAATATAAATTTTATTTTTATAAAAGATACAAAGTTTGTGCAAGAGTTATAAAAATATTAGTTTATAGAACTTGAAAAGGAAATGATAATGCAAGTGTATGATGTTTGACTTTTTCAAAAAGTCAAAGTATTCACTAGTTGATGCATGATGTTGACTTTTTCAGAAGGTCAAAGTATGCAGTTGACTTTTTAAGAAAAGTCAAGTATTACCAATGAAGTACCATGATTGACTTTTTCAGAAAAGTCAAATATAACTAAGTTCTATATTTTCTCCCTCTTTTTGTCTCAACAAAAAGAAGAGGGCTATGCGGAATGTAATGAGCCCGAGCCATTATCTCCCCCTTGATCAAAGCTCCCCTAAATTGGGTGCTTAATGAGAAGATACATGGATTGTGAAAATAAAGCTACAAAAAAATGTTAGTAATAATGATCATTCACAAGCATTTCCAAACACTATGTAAAAGTACCAACACTATAAAAACACCATTCATTAGTAAAAATTTTCATGAATAAAGATCATGAAAGGAGAACACAATGATGTGTTTTAGTACAAGAAAAAGAAAAATAATCGTAAGAAAAGAAGAACTAGAAATGCTAATCTATGACCATCCTAATTAGATGGTGGATGAGAAAGAGCGTTGAGGCGCTCAAGGATATGATTGAGGATGAACCTCATTTCCTCTTGGAAGTCTTGGACCATAACCCGCGTCCTTTCCACGGTTTGGGCCGTTTGCTCACAAGTTGAGCAACCATGCCTAGGGGTAGTATGTTTGGGAAGGTTGTGGTGGTGGTATGGTAGATGTGTTGGTGGTGTTGGGAATGTTTGGGGTGGTCATGATGGAGGCAAGCAAAGCATTTTGCATTTGCATAGTTTCACTTAAGTGAGAATCCACCATGCCTTTGAATTGGTGGAGGTTGTGGAGTTCCGCTTGAATCTCCTCTCTAGTAAGATTGGCATCCCACATGCATTCCTCAATGTCCTCAAGATGAGGGGACATTGATGTTGGTAGTGGATGATCCCCATACAAAGGACCATGAATGTCTTTGTAAATAGGGTGGAAGAGAAGAGGTTTTGGCCCTAGTGGGGCGTTTGGGTCAAAAGATGACCTTGGTGATTCATGAGCTATTTGCTCAATTGTGCCAAAGGATGGCAATTGTGCCAAAGTCATCCAAGTCCTCCAAGAAAGGATTTGGTGAAGTTGGTGGAGTGGAGAATAACTCCATAGGCATGAGAGTAGGAGACCTTGGTGGTGAAGGTGGTGAGGGTGTCTTGGATGTTTGGATGGGTGCCGGAGGAGGTGAAGTTGGTGTTTTTGTAGGTGGTGGAGTGGTGATCACAATGTGTGATTGAGTAGGTGTAGCCAAGGTAAGGTTTGTATCATCTCGGATTGGAGATGAGATTGTGAGTGGAGAAGACTCGGATGAGGAGCTAAGGTTAACGAAGCAACAAGGCCTCACACTCATTCTAGCGGTTTTCTTGCAAGGTTTAGGAGAGGATTTTGTCATTTTTGACTTGGGTTTTTCTTTGCTAGATAATGGTAAGAATGAAGAAGGTGTGAGGATGATCATGGTAAAACCTTTCAATTTATAGAAGTGAAAAATTATGGAGAAATGTGTTTGATTTGATGTTAAACCATTGAAGAGATGAGGTTCCTAATGATTTGGAAGTGGGTTGAATGCTAGTCATATCACCCAAGTCAATCCATACAATAGAGATGGAGTGAAGAAGAAAAGATTTGAAATAAATGTGTTCTAATGAGTGGAATTGCCTAACAATCAGATTACCCACGGATTTGAAGGTACCAAAAATTTGGTTCCTTCCTTTATGCCAAAGGGCTCCTTGGGTGGATTTTTCAAATTTTTTAATTTTGGTGGGAAATGGATTTCTTATATACCTAAGTGAATTAGACTAGTTCTAATAAGAGTATAAACTAGTTAAGATTGATTTATAAGTGATGGATGGTAATTTGGAATCACGAAAGAGTCGAAATTCAAAAAATTACCTGTAGGATCCACGACACCAAAAATGTACACGGCCGGAACCCTAAAAAGGGTGCCGTCTGGTCCGCCTGTACAGGTACGGCGGTACTAATTCACATAACAGACGGTACCAAATCGTTGGTGCCGTCTGATCCGTGTAGTGCAGAAAAGTAGACAGAGTTTATTTTTAGGTGTCGAGGACTTTTCCGAAACCTGAAATTTTACTCAAAAGGTGTTATACTAAACATTTCTAGTTAGGAAAAGTAAATAACACATGTATCAACATAGTGGAGTATAGATTTTGAGCAAGGCTTATTGATTTTCACATTACAGTGAAAATGGGTAAAATTTGATAGCATACTTGTGCTATCCCCCTGCATGAGATTGTTAGCATACAACATTGTTTCAAGTTATATTATCATCCTACATAATAAGAACAACTAAATAGTATTAAACATTTACGATAATGTTTTGTTCCAAACACTCCTTAAAGTACCCTCATTTGTCCAACTTTTTGTAAATCTTGTTCATCATCCTACCAAGGCACTTGAACATTCCCTTAGTTTGCTTGAATTCCGCTGATTCATTTTCAATCTCGGGAAGAAATGCATAATACTCATGAGGTGGGAGACGAGAGCTTGGAAGACCATCCTCGGAGCTATTTGATGATGATGATGATGGAGTTGGAGGTTTTGCTCTCTTGCCTTTAGTCTTAGCAACTCGTTCATCACTCAAAGGTACAAAGCTGTGAGGGATGAGTTCATAGTGAAGGTGCATCCCTTTTGGGGTTGGTGGAATTGGTGCAAAGTTTCTATAGAGACGGGTGAGAAGCATCTCGTATGAAAGAGCAACCGATCCTTGAGTTGGAATATCAATCATTCTCCTAGCGATGTAGTAGGCTAAATTGAATGGCTGTCGGGTGGACAAGTTCTAGAGCATGTGACAAAGACAAGCGTTTATGTGATCCCTATTTCCTATGGTGCTAATGACGTTGGCTCTAAGTAGCTCCTCCCATTTCTTAAATTTGGGCTTAAGTTCATTTAGCTCCATTCCATATGGATCTCGGTTTACCTCTTTTCCCTTTCGGGTAACATGGGTTGTATCACCCTTTGGGTTAAATAGGTGTTCACGGATAACATCCTTATCGGCCAAACGGGTTTGATAGGGAAGAGTGCGGTCATTGATTGCATCAAGAACGGTGAGTGACCATTTATCCGAGTAGACACAAGTCCCTCAGTTGGGAATTCCTAGCACTCGAACAAAGTCGGCTAATGTGATGGTGTAGTCGTTTTGATTGATTCTAAACCTAAGACAAAATTCATCATCGTCTTCATCACTAAAGCCGGTCACACTAGCATAGAATTCTAACACAAACCTAGGACAAATTGGTTCATCGATGTCAAGAAGACAATCGAATTGAATGGCGACTAGTTCTTCACGGAGATTGGTATTTTCAAGGAAGGATGAGTGAATGGTTCTACCCTCATGGAAATACCTTGATTCTAGACCCTTAAATATTTCTACTTGTTCCTTGGTAAGTCCTTTGGTTTTGTGGTGTTTGGGAATGTAGTTAGGGGTGTCTTTGTGATCATAGAATCTTGCGGCTACCATGGTTATTCCTAAGGACAAGAATTGATATGTTAAAAATGAGAATAAACATTAACGTTTTGGTTCTAGTGTGTGCCTATATGAAAACAATTTAGAGTTGCGGTTATCTCGACTCATTTTATGCACAAAAATGGTTTTAGTGGGGTGTTTGGCAAATACTATGAGATAACCCAAATGCTCCTAATTCAATGTGGCTTCATTTGAATATACCCGGGAATGAATATTAGTTACGCAATACCTTTAGTATTCAAGAGTGATGAATGTCTAAATACTCATCATTTTTGTACCAATTAAACTGCAAAAACATCTGAAAACACTCAGAAATGCATCAAAATGATAAAAATATCACAAATTAGTGTTTTATGTGTTTTAAATGCAAAAATATCAAAAGCTGGTGAAAAACGTATCAAGTTTGCATAATTGGCAGTTTTAGTCCCCCAAGTTTCAAAAGTTGTCAAAAACAGTCCCTGGTAAAACAAAATAAAGAAAAATGTCAAGTTTGGTCCCTGAAAATTTGAAAATGTCAAAAATAGTCCTTGTACTATGGAAGCTTGTCAATTTTGATCCCTTGTGTGAACTTTGGAAAATGGCAGAAATGGTCCTTCAAGAATTGGAGAATTGCAAAGTTAGTCCTTTTAATATTAAACCTATCCAAGACCCCTTTGCACCTTTGAACCCTACCAACCATTGTGACCCCCCTGTCATTACCCTTCATTTTGACCCCCTGGTTAACACATCAGTCAAACAACCCTTTTGCCGCCCACCCTATTCACCCTTCTCCACCACTTGACTGCTACACCCTGCAACCTCTCACCCATCACCTCCCACCTCACCTTATCTCCTCAAAACCTCACCCACATCATCATCACACCTAGCCACCCCCCCCCCCCCTAGTGCTAGCTCAGTCCACACAGGTCAAAATAGGCTTTCCCGCCAAAAATGATCAAATGGCCAATATCAATCCTAGGCATCCAATGGTTGAGATTAAAGATGGGATACATTCAGAAGAGGTGAGAGAAGCTGTTTGGATATAAATAAGGGAAGAAGAAGGAGAGGACAGTCAGTAGTTTAATTTTAATTTCCTTTGTATGTCGTTTTTTATATTTATGTTTTAATTAAACTTTAAGATGTAATCTTTTTGTTCCTATGTATCAAACTAAATTGGTTTTATAGTTGTAATCTAGTTTTAAATATCAATTGAAGGTTTTAACATCATTTCATGTTTCCAAGTTTACTGTTGCAAATCTCATTTTCAAACTCTTATGTTCAAATATTTAGCAGCTTATTTTTAATCTAAAATAAGCTTAGTAAAGCTTCTTATATCCTTCTATAAGCTTATATGTCCTTTTCAAGCAAGTTTGGTTCTTGGTCAATGAAAGTCAAACTGGGCCTATATGGAGAATGAATTGGACATGGGTTGATGCAGTGATTGGTTTTGGGTTGGAAATGGATTAGAATAGCAGTTTTGGTTTTGGTTTTAGCCTGCAACACTAGCTGGACTCTTGTGAGTATCTGTCCCATTTTCATTTCAATATCAGTTTTCATAATTTGTCTGTACTTGCAATTGTAATCATAAACTGTTTAAATTTGTTTACATAGTTGTATTTAAGTTACCTAAGCTCAGTTTGATCATTAATGTTAGCTAGTTAAGAGTTTAGCTCAGTTTTTAGTTCAATTCAGTCATAAAAGTGGTGTTTGGATTTGCTGTTTAAACTGCATTAGAAGCTTGTTCAGTGATTGAGTCTTGTTGTTTCAGTCTTGTTTACCTCATTTGAACTCATACCTGTCTTCATTTTGCAACTGCAAACCTCTAAAGTCAAAATCATATATCAACTGTCTTCATTACTTGACTGTTGTGAATTTGGAAAAGCAAAAGCTAGTTTTGTGCTTAAATATCATAGAGATAGATTGCATTCAGTTTAGTTCATCATTATACATCTAGATCAATCCACAAATTGGCTTCAAATTTCATTTTGGTCAAAGTTTCATGACTGTCTCAAAAAGTCAAAACTTGCAAAATCAGTTTTGAGCCCAACTGGAGTGATTTTTCTTGGGCTCATTTCTGAACCAAATCAAATGAAACTCTGGGTTTTAGAAGTTAAGTTGGTCTAGTTTCTTATTAGGAATTTTATAGATTTTTAGCAATTTTCTATAAGCCTCAAATAAGCTTGTCAAACAGGCCTTAAATGCCCTGTTCACAACTCAGTGAACACTGAGTTTTGCACAGTTTGTGCAGGCTTCTCAACAAGCTCATCAGAGCTTGTCTAGGTCTCATTTTTGGATTTTAAGTACTTGGACAAGTCTAATTTAGGTTTCAATAATTGGTTTTGATTTCCAGCTTATTGGTTGGCTTGTGCTTAAGCTCAAAGTGGTACCCAAAACTGTTTTAGCACATTAAGCTCTAAACACTCAAATCTTTGTAGTTTGCAATTTATAGGTTTAGGATAGTTGAAGTAAGTTGTTTTCAAGTAGTTTTAACATAATACAGCTTCTGTGTTGGTTTGGTGCCCATTTGGTACCCTTTGGCTTATTCAAGTGCTTATTTCATAAGCACTTGTATTGCAGTTTCAATTTCTTGCACACAAGCACCTGTTTTTATATTTTTTCTAGATTCTAAATATTAAGTTAGACTTTTCCTGAATTTTTCACATTTTTTTAGGTCTGTTTGCTATTTTTCTTAATTTAAAACAGTTTTTAAGCATTTTTAAATAGCTTTTAATACAATTAATTAAGAAAAGTTTCAAAAAAATAATTTTTCATTTTTCTTAAGTTAAGATAAATATAAAAAGTCAAAAAAAAAAATTTCCAGATTTTTCTTAGTTAAATTTGTATTTTTAAGTAATTTAATTAGTTTTAAATAGTTTAAAATTCATAGAAAATACAAAAATAATCAAAAAAATATAAAAATAGTTTTGAAAATTCTATTTTGATATTTTAGATTTTTCTAAGTCATAGTTTTATTTTTCTAGCTTTATTTCATATTTTCTTGTATTTTAGGTTATTATTCAATAGTTAAAAATAGTTTTTAATTAATAATAATTAGATAAATAGTTATAAAAATAATTTTCTTTTTCTATAAATTTTCTTTTATCATTAGGATTGTAAAAATGTCATTTTCATATTTTTAGGATTTATATTGCTTTAGTTTCACATTTTCTTGTGTACGTCACGTAGTTTTTAAATTAAGTTTTATAAAAACATAAAATCTAAAACATCATTTTGAAAATAGTGATAGCGTTTATTTAATATTTTTTATCTTTTTAATTTCCTTTAATTTGAATTTAAGCCCCTGTAGTTTATGTACTTTTTCTGTAGTTATAATCATTCACAACCTCCTTATCCGTTCAAATCTTCTCGATCACTACACGTTTGACTATTCTCGCACAGCTCGTTGGGACTTAACGACCTGGGGAAACACTATACTCTCCTGATCTTCATTGCATTTGTGTCTGAACTGTTTTAAGTTTGTTACGGTCGGCCATTCACAAGTGGCCGGCTTGAGTGATAAAACTTGACGGTTTTGCACGAATCAAATTTTGGCGCCGCTGCCGGGGAGCAGTGCTAATAGTCTTACGTTTAGCAGATTAGTGATTTGAATATTCACTCCTTGTTTATACCATCTATATGTTTATATTTTCTTATAAAAATCCAAAAATCCAAAAACATCTTCTTTCTTATTTGTGCAAAATGTTTATCCAAAAACCCAAAAATATTCATCTTTACCCTCTTACCCTTTTTGATTCTTTATCCCTTTACCCTCTATCCATTTGATTCTAACTTCTTCTATTCTCATGGAATCTCTCGACTACGACGAATTCTGGGACGAAGTTGAAAAACTTCAGACTTTATCGCAAATGTCAAGAATTCGTGTTGTTCGTGATGATCCATTAATTCTGCGTAAGGAAATGGAACGAGAAACCGGGGTGACAAAGAACCAGGTACTTCCCTCTAATAATGGAATTGCTAAATACGTCCAACCTACGGTTATCCAAAGATCTAAACCCTCAATTGCTCCTAAGCCGTCTAGAATTGATCCTAAACTTTCACGATTTACGGTTAAAAGCAAACATGCAGAATTTAGACCGGTGACCAGCAAGAATGACTTGCCTAATCTTCACGTTTCTCAAGAACCAGAACCGGAGACCATAACGGAAGTGGTGGAAATTGCTAGCTCTCGGAGCACACCACTTGTCCCACCTCCGGATTTTTCAAAATGTTCTTCGAGACTTGATAGTCATTCAGATCACCATATTGGTTTTGTCGATTCTTTGAATAAATAGATTCCTTCTCATAACTCTCAAATAGAATCGTTTATTCCTTGTGTCGGTTGTGGTGAGCCTCTTTTTGGTTCACCCTGTCGTTGGTGTACATGTGTACAATGTGGTAATGATATTCGTAATGGGAGTTGTTTGTTTTGTGGTTCGAGGAATTCATTTGATTATGATCCTAATCAGAACTCATTTAACGACCCCTCAAACTTTTCCAATTACCCACCACAGCCCGACTCATCTTCATATAATCAACATAACTGCTGTGAATTTTGTGGAGGTCCTCACCAAGGATTTGAGTGTCAATCCGGAAACACGTTTGTCTATGAACAGTTCTCCGGTGATGCTCAGAACTTTGGTTATGACCAATATCCATATAATTCACCAGTCCAGACTGAACAGTTTTACTGTTGTGAGAACTGTGGAGGTTCCCATTTCAGCTCTGATTGTCAAACAGGGAATCCATTCCCTTGTAACAATTACGACTATCCATATCACGACCAACCTCCACAGTGCCAAATGAATCAAACTCCTCAACAAACCCAACAAGACACTTATCTAGAGCTTCTGGAGTCAGTGAAAAGAACTGCGGAGTTGTGTAAAACAGCATTTCATAATGTTCCCAGTTTTTCTTGTGTATATTGTGGGGGTCCTCATGATGATTATCAATGTCAACCTTCCGGTTTTGACAAATCTCCACTCCCACAATGTCCCGTCATTCAAAATTCACATGAGAAATCCATGGAAGAATTGCTAGCTGAAGAGCAGGCTGCTAAAATAAATTCCCAAATTGCTTTTGAAAAATCTATTAGGGAATCAATTGCAAAAGAAAAAGCAGCCAGATCTAGCTCTCAATTTCGTTTTATTCCTGATGACAGTGATGATGAGGATACACTTGATTCATCAAGTTCATCAGATGATATCCCAGCAGTTGAGATTCATTCTCAAACAACTGCTTTCACACCCGAGGTTCACACTCACTCTCTGAACATGGGGGACGAGCATCTTGACACTGTTCCTGAAAAGGAATCGGACGAATTCATAAAGTCTAGTGTTGAGAACCTTGTCCCAATCCCGAGAGAGTCACAGGGAACTTCTGATCATATGTGTGATTCTATTTCCCCTCTTGAGTGTTCAAAAGATCATTTTGAAACTTTCTCCGATGTTAGCAACGATTGTACTTCTCATGGAAACATCGAGTATGTTGAGGCATCACTCTCACAGTCTGATGCTGATCATCTTCTTGAGGAGTTCACCGATGAACTCACTCACATCAGTCCACTTTCATCAGAAAGTGACGATGATCTCTTTGATTTCGAAGCCGATCTTGGAGAAACTGAAAATCTCCTATATAATGATCATCCACTCATTTCTTGTCCCATTTCCGACTCTTCCATTCCTTCTCTCACTCCGGATGAGGAAGATGATAACTTTTGGAAGGAGGTCGATGCTTTTCTTAGTGATGAGTCAATTCCAACAGGGATTGACAATACTTACTTTGATTCGGAGGGAGACATCCTCTTTCTTGAAAATCTGTTGATTAAAGAACCGTTTCCAGCTCTCCCTCCCGGAAAATTTTGTTGCCAATCACCATACAAGCTTCAAGTCTAAGCTTAAAAATCTAACAAATGGTGATTTGCTCCTCACTAATGAAGAATGGGATTGCATTGTGATGCACATCTTTATTCCATTTTTCACAAATGGTGTGGTTTCTCGTTCCCTTTTCTCCTTCAGGAATGAGGACACTATTTTTGATCCCGGCATTTTCATTTACCATTTGTGAGCCGGGTCTGTCTATGTATATCTCATCGGTGTGGAACTTTCACGCGCTTCAAATGTTTGTCCAAACATCTTGAATAAAAGTCCGATGGAGATTGTCTCTTCCACTTACTTCCCCATGAACAAATTAATTCGGGGTCGAGTCAAGCTAGCGACTCGGTAATCAAAAACAGTAGTTAAACATGGGTTTTCACCCGTGTGTACCACCCTAGTGTGGGGGAGATGCCCCACATGTTGTATATAGATCTAAAAAATGAATGAAAATTGTAAATATTAAAAAAGAAAATAATTGTTGTGTTTCTACACTTAGCTAGTAATGTTATCTTTTTACGTTCTAAGTTTCGGCATAACAGCCGGTACTTTGAATATTGAGGACAATATTCATTTCTAAGTGTGGGGGGGAAATTCTGGTGAATTTGATCATAAATGTACCCTTTTAGTCCCTTTTTCCCCCAAAATGGCCAAATTTTAAAAAAATTTTAGTGGAAGTACTATGTACTAAACCCAACAAATGGTAATCAGTCCACCATGTCTAACCCACATAAGGATTGGCTAATCCAGGAGCAAACGGCTCTTGGTAAAGATATCACAAATCCGTTGACGGCTTGCAATTTGCCCAAAATTGTATGGTATTCAGCTCACCATATCCTTAAAAGTGAAGAGTTGGCTAGCCCGCAAGTTTATGGCTTGTGGTAAAGGCAGTGGAAAAACCATAATTGGTAATCAGCTCACCAAAGATAATATTGATAATTTATCTAAGAGTTGGCTAGTCCAGAAGCAAACGGCTTCTGGTAAAGACAAATCAAATCCGTTGAAAGCTGGTGATTTGCTCAAAATCATTTGGTTATCGGTGTACTAAGGTTCTTACTTGAACTGAAACATTTGGCTACTTTAGAAGTAATGGCTTTTGGTAAAGAGATGAAATCCATTAATTTTTCTCAAAACATTGCTAGGGACTAGCAATATCTTAGTGTGGGGGATTGATAAATGTCTAAATACTCATCATTTTTGTACCAATTAAACTGCAAAAACATCTGAAAACACTCAGAAATGCATCAAAATGATAAAAATATCACAAATTAGTGTTTTATGTGTTTTAAATGCAAAAATATCAAAATCTGGTGAAAAACGTATCAAGTTTGCATAATTGGCAGTTTTAGTCCCCCAAGTTTCAAAAGTTGTCAAAAACAGTCCCTGGTAAAACAAAATAAAGAAAAATGTCAAGTTTGGTCCCTGAAAATTTTAAAATGTCAAAATTAGTCCTTGTACTATGGAAGCTTGTCAATTTTGATCCCTTGTGTGAACTTTGGAAAATGGCAGAAATGGTCCTTCAAGAATTAGAGAATTGCAAAGTTAGTCCTTTTAATATTAAACCTATCCAAGACCCCTTTGCACCTTTGAACCCTGCCAACCATTGTGACCCCCCTGTCATTACCCTTCATTTTGACCCCCTGGTCAACACATCAGTCAAACAACCCTTTTGCCGCCCACCCTATTCACCCTTCTCCACCACTTGACTGCTACACCCTACAACCTCTCACCCATCACCTCCCACCTCACCTTATCTCCTCAAAACCTCACCCACATCATCATCACACCTAGCCACCCCCCCCTAGTGCTAGCTCAGTCCACACAGGTCAAAATAGGCTTTCCCGCCAAAAATGATCAAATGGCCAATATCAATCCTAGGCATCCAATGGTTGAGATTAAAGATGGGATACATTCAGAAGAGGTGAGAGAAGCTGTTTGGATATAAATAAGGGAAGAAGAAGGAGAGGACAGTCAGTAGTTTAGTTTTAATTTCCTTTGTATGTCGTTTTTTATATTTATGTTTTAATTAAACTTTAAGATGTAATCTTTTTGTTCCTATGTATCAAACTAAAGTGGTTTTATAGTTGTAATCCAGTTTTAAATATCAATTGAAGGTTTTAACATCATTTCATGTTTCCAAGTTTACTGTTGCAAATCTCATTTTCAAACTCTTATGTTCAAATATTTAGCAGCTTATTTTTAATCTAAAATAAGCTTAGTAAAGCTTCTTATATCCTTCTATAAGCTTATATGTCCTTTTCAAGCAAGTTTGGTTCTTGGTCAATGAAAGTCAAACTGGGCCTATATGGAGAATGAATTGGACATGGGTTGATGCAGTGATTGGTTTTGGGTTGGAAATGGATTAGAATAGCAGTTTTGGTTTTGGTTTTAGCCTGCAACACTAGCTGGACTCTTGTGAGTATCTGTCCCATTTTCATTTCAATATCTGTTTGCATAATTTGTCTGTACTTGCAATTGTAATCATAAACTGTTTAAATTTGTTTACATAGTTGTATTTAAGTTACCTAAGCTCAGTTTGATCATTAATGTTAGCTAGTTAAGAGTTTAGCTCAGTTTTTAGTTCAATTCAGTCATAAAAGTGGTGTTTGGATTTGCTGTTTAAACTGCATTAGAAGCTTGTTCAGTGATTGAGTCTTGTTGTTTCAGTCTTGTTTACCTCATTTGAACTCATACCTGTCTTCATTTTGCAACTGCAAACCTCTAAAGTCAAAATCATATATCAACTGTCTTCATTACTTGACTGTTGTGAATTTGGAAAAGCAAAAGCTAGTTTTGTGCTTAAATATCATAGAGATAGATTGCATTCAGTTTAATTCATCATTATACATCTAGATCAATCCACAAATTGGCTTCAAATTTCATTTTGGTCAAAGTTTCATGACTGTCTCAAAAAGTCAAAACTTGCAAAATCAGTTTTGAGCCCAACTGGAATGATTTTTCTTGGGCTCATTTATGAACCAAATCAAATGAAACTCTGGGTTTTAGAAGTTAAGTTGGTCTAGTTTCTTATAAGCCTCAAATAAGCTTGTCAAACAGGCCTTAAATGCCCTGTTCACAACTCAGTGAACACTGAGTTTTGCACAGTTTGTGCAGGCTTCTCAACAAGCTCATCAGAGCTTGTCTAGGTCTCATTTTTGGATTTTAAGTACTTGGCCAGGTCTAATTTCAATAATTGGTTTTGATTTCCAGCTTATTGGTTGGCTTGTGCTTAAGCTCAAAGTGGTACCCAAAACTGTTTTAGCACATTAAGCTCTAAACACTCAAATCTTTGTAGTTTGCAATTTATAGGTTTAGGATAGTTGAAGTAAGTTGTTTTCAAGTAGTTTTAACATAATACAGCTTCTGTGTTGGTTTGGTGCCCATTTGGTACCCTTTGGCTTATTCAAGTGCTTATTTCATAAGCACTTGTATTGCAGTTTCAATTTCTTGCACACAAGCACCTGTTTTTATATTTTTCCTAGATTCTAAATATTAAATTAGACTTTTCCTGAATTTTTCACATTTTTTTAGGTCTGTTTGCTATTTTTCTTAATTTAAAACAGTTTTTAAGCATTTTTAAATAGCTTTTAATACAATTAATTAAGAAAAGTTTCAAAAAAATAATTTTTCATTTTTCTTAAGTTAAGATAAATATAAAAAGTCAAAAAAATATTTTTCCAGATTTTTCTTAGTTAAATTTGTATTTTTAAGTAATTTAATTAGTTTTAAATAGTTTAAAATTCATAGAAAATACAAAAATAATCAGAAAAATATAAAAATAGTTTTAAATATTCTATTTTGATATTTTAGATTTTTCTAAGTCATAGTTTTATTTTTCTAGCTTTATTTCATATTTTCTTGTATTTTAGGTTATTATTAAATAGTTAAAAATAGTTTTTAATTAATAATAATTAGATAAATAGTTATAAAAATAATTTTCTTTTTCTATAAATTTTCTTTTATCATTAGGATTGTAAAAATGTCATTTTCATATTTTTAGGATTTTTATTGCTTTAGTTTCACATTTTCTTGTGTACGTCACGTAGTTTTTAAATTAAGTTTTATAAAAACATAAAATCTAAAACATCATTTTGCAAATAGTGATAGCGTTTATTTAATATTTTTTATCTTTTTAATTTCTTTTAATTTGCATTTAAGCCCCTGTAGTTTATGTACTTTTTCTGTAGTTATAATCATTCACAACCTCCTTATCCGTTCAAATTTTCTCGATCACTACACGTTTGACTATTCTCGCACAGCTCGTTGGGACTTAACGACCTGGGGAAACACTATACTCTCCTGATCTTCATTGCATTTGTGTCTGAACTGTTTTAAGTTTGTTACGGTCGGCCATTCACAAGTGGCCGGCTTGAGTGATAAAACTTGACGGTTTTGCACGAATCAAATTTTGGCGCCGCTGCCGGGGAGCAGTGCTAATAGTCTTACGTTTAGCAGATTAGTTATTTGAATATTCACTCCTTGTTTATACCATCTATATGTTTATATTTTCTTATAAAAATCCAAAAATCCAAAAACATCTTCTTTCTTATTTGTGCAAAATGTTTATCCAAAAACCCAAAAATATTCATCTTTACCCTCTTACCCTTTTTGATTCTTTATCCCTTTACCATCTATCCATTTGATTCTAACTTCTTCTATTCTCATGGAATCTCTCGACTACGACGAATTCTGGGACGAAGTTGAAAAACATCAGACTTTATCGCAAATGTCAAGAATTCGTGTTGTTCGTGATGATCCATTAATTCTGCGTAAGGAAATGGAACGAGAAACCGGGGTGACAAAGGACCAGGTACTTCCCTCTAATAATGGAAGTGCTAAATACGTCCAACCTACGGTTATCCAAAGATCTAAACCCTCAATTGCTCCTAAGCCGTCTAGAATTGATCCTAAACTTTCACGATTTACGGTTAAAAGCAAACATGCAGAATTTAGACCGGTGACCAGCAAGAATGACTTGCCTAATCTTCACGTTTCTCAAGAACCAGAACCGGAGACCATAACGGAAGTGGTGGAAATTGCTAGCTCTCGGAGCACACCACTTGTCCCACCTCCGGATTTTTCAAAATGTTCTTCGAGACTTGATAGTCATTCAGATCACCATGTTGGTTTTGTCGATTCTTTGAATAAACAGATTCCTTCTCATAACTCTCAAATAGAATCGTTTATTCCTTGTGTCGGTTGTGGTGAGCCTCTTTTTGGTTCACCCTGTCGTTGGTGTACATGTGTACAATGTGGTAATGATATTCGTAATGGGAGTTGTTTGTTTTGTGGTTCGAGGAATTCATTTGATTATGATCCTAATCAGAACTCATTTAACGACCCCTCAAACTTTTCCAATTACCCACCACAGCCCGACTCATCTTCATATAATCAACATAACTGCTGTGAATTTTGTGGAGGTCCTCACCAAGGATTTGAGTGTCAATCCGGAAACACGTTTGTCTATGAACAGTTCTCCGGTGATGCTCAGAACTTTGTTTATGACCAATATCCATATAATTCACCAGTCCAGACTCAACAGTTTTACTGTTGTGAGAACTGTGGAGGTTCCCATTTCAGCTCTGATTGTCAAACAGGGAATCCATTCCCTTGTAACAATTACGACTATCCATATCACGACCAACCTCCACAGTGCCAAATGAATCACACTCCTCAACAAACCCAACAAGACACTTATCTAGAGCTTCTGGAGTCAGTGAAAAGAACTGAGGAGTTGTGTAAAACAGCATTTCATAATGTTCCCAGTTTTTCTTGTGTATATTGTGGGGGTCCTCATGATGATTATCAATGTCAACCTTCCGGTTTTGACAAATCTCCACTCCCACAATGTCCCGTCATTCAAAATTCACACGTGGTTTTTAAATTAAGTTTTATAAAAACATAAAATCTAAAACATCATTTTGCAAATAGTGATAGCGTTTATTTAATATTTTTTATCTTTTTAATTTCCTTTAATTTGCATTTAAGCCCCTGTAGTTTATGTACTTTTTCTGTAGTTATAATCATTCACAACCTCCTTATCCGTTCAAATCTTCTCGATCACTACACGTTTGACTATTCTCGGACAGCTCGTTGGGACTTAACGACCTGGGGAAACACTATACTCTCCTGATCTTCATTGCATTTGTGTCTGAACTGTTTTAAGTTTGTTATGGTCGGCCATTCACAAGTGGCCGGCTTGAGTGATAAAACTTGACGGTTTTGCACGAATCAAAGAGCATGCAAGTGATGAAAGTTTGATGTTTCTATTTGTATTTAACAATGAAAATTTGTTTTCCTACAAGTGAGAAGCTTTTCAAAATTTTGACATGGGGTGTTTGGTTATTTGAATAAGGCCTTATAGTTATTATCTATTGATTAGTGGGAAGCATGATTTGTTTATGCAATATGATAATGTAGTACCTAATTTCAATGACTAGTTATGCAATTTGCCAATTGAATTCATATTTAGTATAAAAGCATACATAAAACCCCATGTAATGATTTGTGATAGTTTTGTGCATAAATAAGAATCCTAGACTCAGAATTTAGAGATAAAATGTAGTTAGGATACTTACAATGATGTTATATTCAGTGATTAGTGAGTGGGAAGGTGTCAATAATGAGCTTGGTTTAATGTTTACACGTTTTGGTAAAGTGGGTTTTGAAGAAGAGGATGTTTAGTATATAGCAGTTTTGCTTCTGTAGACACCATGGACCAGACGGCACCAAATATTTGGTTCCGTCTGTGTTGTCGTTTGGTGTCGTGGCTACAGTAGCAGGTACAAGACAAAAATTGTTTTGTTTTGACTATTCTAATGTTTTGGGCTATGTTTATCCTACATGTTTGGTTCCATTAACCCTAAACCAAGTCTAAGAAGATTAAAAGGTTCTCGTTTAAGAGGCTTAGTTAAGATGTCGGCAATGTTGTCTTCGGAGGATACTTTCTCGATTGAAATGTTTCCTTTTTGAACATTGTCGCGAAGAAAGTGATGACAGATTTCAATATGTTTTGTAAAAGAATGTTGAACGGGATTCTTACTGAGATCGATGGCTCCTTTGTTGTCGTAAAGTATCACAATATCGTTGAGATGAATTCCGTAATCTAAGAGAGCTTGCTTCATCCAAAGAGCTTGTTGACATGCTTTTTCGGCTGAGACGTACTCGGCTTCAGTAGTTGAGATGGCTAAGGCCGTTTGCTTCTTTGCAAACCATGAGGTGAGACAATGTTCAACAAAAGTGCAAATACCACTTGTACTTTTTCTATCGACATAATCACCGGCATGATCCAAGTCAGCATACACTATGGTTTCTACACCTGTTCCTTTGGGATACCATAATCCTAAACACGTTGTTCCCTTAATGTATCTAAAGATCCTTTTTAAGGCTTCTAAGTGTGATGCCTTTGGGTTTTCTTGAAAGCGAGCACATAGACAAACACTAATCATAATGTCGGGTCTACTAGCCGTAAGATAGAGTAGGCTACCAATCATTCCTCTATATTTAGTGTTATCTACGGATTCACCTTCTTCGTCCTTGGTGAGTTTGGTGTCCGAGGACATGGGTGTTTTAGTTGGTTTGGAATCTTCAAGACCAAATTTCTTAAGCATGTCTTTTATATATTTAGATTGGTTAAAAACTATGCCATCTTCTAGTTGTTTAATTTGAAGTCCTAGAAAGAAATTTAACTCACCCATCATACTCATTTTAAACTCATCGTGCATGATTTTAGAGAAATCATCACATAGCTCTTGACAAGTTGATCCGAATATAATGTCATCAACGTATATTTGAACAATGATAATATGTGATTCCTTTTTCTTGGTAAAAAGAGTATTATCTACTAATCCCATAGAGTATTTTTTATCAATAAGAAAAGTCTTAAGTCGGTCGTACCAAGCTTTTGGTGCTTGCTTAAGACCATACAATGCTTTCTTGAGTTTGAAGACATGATGTGGTTTCTCAAAGTCGGTGAAACCGGGAGGTTGAGCAACATATACTTCTTCGTTAATAAACCCATTAAGAAAAGCACTTTTAATATCCATTTGAAATAATTTAAAGTCATAAACACATGCATAGGCAAGTAATATTCTAATAGATTCGATTCTAGCTACCGGAGCATAAGTTTCATCATAATCAATACCTTCTTGTTGATTATAGCCTTGTGCAACAAGCCTAGCTTTGTTTCTAGATACTATACCATTTTCATCCATTTTTTTTCGAAAAACCCATTTCGTTCCAATTATGGTTTGATCTTTAGGTTTTGGAACTAATTTCCAAACATCATTTCTAACGAATTGGTTTAATTCTTCTTGCATGGCAATTACCCATGATTCATCTTTTATTGCTTCATTTATGTTTTTCGGTTCTATGGTGGATACAAAACAAAAATAATTACTTCGATTTTGGGCTTGTGACCTTAAGGTTCTTTGATTAAGTTGTCCTATGACCTTTTCTAAAGGATGACTTTTAGATTCTTTGATGTTTATAATTTCCTTATTTAATGGTTCATCTTCCTTGTTATCATTAATTTGACTTTCTATTATTTGACTTTCAACTAAGTCATCATCTACCAAAGGTGATGTCTTAGAGGGTGGTGGACTTTCTTCAAATGTTATGTTCAACGATTCCTAGACTATCATTGTTTCTTTGTTAAGGACAATATAAGCTTTGCTAGTTTGAGAATAACCCAGAAATACACCTTCATAAGACTTTGGGTCAAACTTGGTGAGATAGTCTTTAGTATTAAGAATGAAGCATTTACAACCAAAGACTCTAAAATATCCTAAAGTTGGCTTTTTACCTTTGTAAAGCTCATATGGTGTTTTGTTTAAGAAAGGACGTATTAAGACTCTATTCAAAATATATGTAGAAGTGTCAACGGCGTTGCACCAAAACTTTTGAGGAATGTTTTGTTCATTAAGCATTGTTCTACTCATTTCTTGAATTGTTCTATTTTTACGTTCTACTACTCCATTTGATTGAGGTGTTCTTGGAGCGGAAAAGTTATGTGTTATACCATTTGTATTACAAAAGTTTCCAAATTGAGTTTCGTTGTCAAATTCACGACCATGATCCGTTCGGATCGACACAATTTTAACACCTAGTAGATTTTGAATTTTCTTGCTAAGAATTTCAAATTTATCAAAAGCTTCATTTTTGGTTTTCAAAAACAACGTCCAAGTAAACCTTGAGTAATCATCTACTATGACCAAAGTGTATAAGTTGCCTCCGTAGCTTCTTATAGCGGATGGTCCAAACAAGTCCATATGTAATAATTCTAGACACTTAGATGTGGACACCATATTTTTAGATTTGTGACTACTATGGGTTTGTTTACCAATTTTGCAAGCGTCGCAAAAGTGTTGGTCATATTTTAGTTTTGGTAAATTCCTAACTAGCTCTTTTGAAGATAGGTTTTGTATAAGTCTCATATTAGCGTGACCTAAGCGTCTATGCCAAAGAGATGAGCTATCATCTAATGTTGTTAGACAAAGTTTTTTGTTATATGTTTTATCTATCTTCATGACGTATATGTTATTTTTCCTAACTCCTTTAGCTATGGTGATACCATCTTTTAGTATTTTACTACCATTTTCATCAAATAGTGCTTTATACTTTTTATCACATAATTGGCTAATACTAAGTAGATTAAATCCTAACCTATCCACATGAGCAACATTTTCAATAGTTAGGGAGTTATGAGTGATCGTACCTTTGCCAATGATTTTGCTTTTGAGATTGCTACCAAAAGTGACATTACCTCCGTCATACTCTTGGTATGATGAGAAGAGACTTTTGTTGCCCGTCATGTGTCGTGAGCATCCACTATCTTTTATCCATTCATCAGGTTCCAATCCAACTTTCAAGCATACCTAAGAAGTGAATAACTCAAGCATTTGGTCCCCAATATCTCATAGGTCCGTTTGGGTTAAACAAACCATTTATTTGATTCATGTATGGAAATGATGGGAAAGAGTTCCATGACATGTAATCTAGAGTTTGATATGGTCTAGGGAAGTTTTGATTCCAACCATTGTGTTGGTAGTTGGGTTGTACGTTGTGGTTGCTCTTAGGAAAGGGGCGTTTGGCAAAAGGTGCTTTATATCGTTGTTGAGTAGTTTTTTTATCTAAATTCATTTTTAGCAAGCCCTACTCCTGTTGTAACAGCTGGTTTTAGTTTAACACTATCCTTGGTTTTCTTTGTTAATTTGAAAAATTTAGTACGGTCCGTATTACGAACATTCTGTCCTGCTGAAGTACCCACGGCACCATTTGTTTCCACGGACGAAACCCTTATTTTGGTTCCGTCTGGTCTGTGTTGTACTGCAGCAGTTTTGACAGATTGTTCGTCCTTTTCGGCCATTTTGTTTTGACTCTTTGGAATTAATACTTCATTAAATCCTAGCAAATTCATGTCTCCTGGTGTTTTATGGATTTTAACTATTTCATCGGCAAGAGCGATGTTTTTGTTAAACCTTTTAAATTTAGAATTATTTTCGATTAAAACATCTTGTGTGAGCTTTAGTTTTTCTATTTCAAGATTAAGTTCTTGACATGATTTACAACTATCGTCATTTGCCTTTCCCTTTTCAAGTCGTTTTGCTTTTTCTTTTAACTCATAAACTTCATTTTCCAAAAATTCCTTTTTGGTTTTTAAAAATTTATTTTTAGTTATGATTTTTATACTTAGCTCACACAATTGATTATATTGTTTTTGCAAAGTGTCGTCATCAACAGAAGAGTAAGAAGAGTCAGAAAGTACCTCATTTGACTCATGTGCCATTAGAGCGATCTCTTCCTTGCTTGATTCTTTATCGTCTTCACTATCACTCCAAGCACCACTTACAAAAGCTCATTGAGTTTTGCTTTTAGGTGGCTTGGGACATTCTCCTATGAGATGATTTGCATCACCACATTTAAAACACTTTCTTTCACCTTTACCCTTTTTGTCATCCCGATCTTTTCGGAATTGCTTCTTTTCTTCTCGAGGTTGTCTTACGAACTTTCCTCTTCTTCTAAAGAACTTCTTAAAATCTCTAACGGCCATGGCATATTCCTCATCTTCACTACCGGAGCAAGATTCGTCATCATCACTTGATTCCGCCTTTGCTTTTAGAGCAACGGATTTGATCTTCTCCCTTTTTCCTTTGATGATCTCCGAATCTTTCTCCATCACCATTTCGTGTACTTTGAGGTTACCGATTAGCTCGTCTAGTGACATTTTTTAGAGATCTTTTCATTCTTCAATAGCGGTCACTTTAGCTCTCCATTTGGGATGGAGTGCTCTAAGAAATTTCCTGACAAAGTTCTTACTACAAAAAGATTCATTAAGTGCTTTAAGTGATGTAATAATAGTATTAAAGCGAGCAAATCCACAATCAATTGTTTCATCTTCAGGGAAAAAAATTGTTCATATTGTTGAACAAGAAGATCAATTTTGTTATCCTTGACTTGTGAATTACCTTGATGTGTAATAACCAAAGATTTCCAAATATCTTTGGCGGTTTCACACATAAAAATTCTTTCATATTCTTTTCTAGGTAAAGCATTGTAAAGCATCATTTTAGCTTCATTATTTTTAGCAACAAATTTCTTTTGTTCATCAACAGAAATGTTCTTTGTTGTAGAACTAAAATCCCCTTTAACAATAATAAACCAAAGATCTATATCTTTTGATTTTACATATGTTTCAAAATGGTTTTTCCAATAGATAAATCCATTGGTTTCAAAGAGTGGTGGTCTTTGCATAGATTGCCCTTCTTTAAAGTTTTCAGAATCCATGGATCGTTTCAAGTTTATAAAATACAAATTATTTTAGAAATTCTTGAGCAACGAGGCTCTGGTACCAATTGTAGAAAACTAGAAGGGGGGTTGAATAGTTTACCGATTAAAAACTTTGTTTTGAAACTTATTGAAAAGATCAATTGATATTGATCTTAGATATGTTAATGAAATATGCAAGCAATATGTAAAGAGTAAATAAGGAAAGAAATGATCAAACCACAACAAGTTGTTTATAGTGGTTCGGTCTACAAGGACTCTTTTTCCTTGCCCTACTCCACTCCCCGAGTCTCACACTCGAGAGTTTAAATTCACTAGTCAACAAGCTCCTTTCACCGGCGGAGAAAACCTTTACACTTCGCTTACACTATTTCCGACACTAAGCTAGATGTCGAGTTCTTTCCAAGGGTACAACTACTCCCACACACAATGTATTTTGAGGACTAAAATACTAACCACTCACACTCACAAGATTATGATGGTTTAATACAACAATGAAGTTTGAATCAACACTAGATCATACAACACTAAACAAACAAGACTTCCAACTTCTCGTTTGAAGCTTGAATGTGACTTGATCTTCTTTGCTACAAAAGAGATCACTATTATGATATGAAACTGAGTTAGAAAGGTTAGAGAGAAGATATGTATGAGAGTATAATATAAAGGGATGAAAAACTACTTGGTTTGGCATTGCTATTTATAGCCAAAATGGACAGGAGCGTCCACGGACCACGGAACCCTTAAAAGGGTTCCGCCCGTGTACCATTTTGGTACCGCCAGGTCTGACAGCCAAGATATCAAAATCTTTGCTAAAGTCAACTATATCTAAGTGAGATTGTGCAAGATATGAAGAGTACAAATCCACTCAAAATATCTAATGAAATCTTCCAATGATATCCATGATGCATCATATGATGTCATATGTTGTATTTCTATTTTTAGAAATATGCAAGTACTTAAGTAGTGTTTGGTTTTAAGAAACTAACACGTTCTAAAACCTACTATCATACATAATGATTAGAATCATATCAAGATGTTAATAATCATAAATGTAAATGCTTGAATGATGAATATATTGTTTGAAAAAGCTTGTTTTAATATCTATTAAACTTGACAAGCTTTAAGCTTTTATACAAATTAAATTTACTTTTGTCGTTAACAAAACTTAGGTAAAGATCAAAAAGATAATAATGTTTAATGACGATATTTGTATTAACAATCTCCCCCTTTTTGTTGAGGACAAAATATAAATTTTATTTTTATAAAAGATACAAAGTTTGTGCAAGAGTTATAAAAATATTAGTTTTAGAACTTGAAAAGGAAATGATAATGCAAGTGTATGATGTTTGACTTTTTCAGAAATTCAAAGTATTCACTAGTTGATGCATGAGGTTGACTTTTTCAGAAGGTCAAAGTATGCAGTTGACTTTTTAAGAAAAGTCAAGTATTACCAATGAAGTACCATGATTGACTTTTTCAGAAAAGTCAAATATAACCAAGTTTTATATTTTCTCCCCCTTTTTGTCTCAACAAAAAGAAGAGGCTATGCAGAATGTAATGAGCCCGAGCCATTATCTCCCCCTTGATCAAAGCTCCCCCTAAATTGGGTGCTTAATGAGAAGATACATGGATTGTGAAAATAAAGCTACAAAAAAATGTTAGTAATAATGATCATTCACAAGCATTTCCACACACTATGTAAAAGTACCAACACTATAAAAACACCATTCATTAGTTAAAATTTTCATGAATAAAGATCATGAAAGGAGAACACAATGATGTGTTTTAGTACAAGAAAAAGAAAAATAATCCTAAGAAAAGAAGAACTAGAAATGCTAATCTATGACCATCCTAATTAGATGGTGGATGAGAAGAGCGTTGAGGCGCTCAAGGATATGATTGAGGATGAACCTCATTTCCTCTTGGAAGTCATGGACCATAACCCGGGTCCTTTCCACGGTTTGGGCCGTTTGCTCACAAGTTGAGCAACCATGCCTAGGGGGGTAGTATGTTTGGGAAGGTTGTGGTGGTGGTATGGTAGATGTGTTGGTGGTGTTGGGAATGTTTGGGGTGGTCATGATGGAGGCAAGCAAAGCATTTTGCATTTGCATAGTTTCACTTAAGTGAGAATTCACCATGCCTTTGAATTGGTGGAGGTTGTGGAGTTCCGCTTGAATCTCCTCTCTAGTAAGATTGGCATCCCACATGCACTCCTCAATGTCCTAGAGATGAGGGGACATTGATGTTGGGAGTGGATGATCCCCATACAAAGGACCATGAATGTCTTTGTAAATGGGGTGGAAGAGAAGAGGTTTTGGCCCTAGTGGGGCATTTGGGTCAAAAGATGACCTTGGTGATTCATGAGCTATTTGCTCAATTGTGCCAAAGGATGGCAATGGTGGTGGATGATTTGGCCTAGGAGGCAAGTCATCCAAGTCCTCCAAGAAAGGATTTGGTGAAGTTGGTGGAGTGGAGAATAACTCCATAGGCATGAGAGTAGGAGACCTTGGTGGTGAAGGTGGTGAGGGTGTCTTGGATGTTTGGATGGGTGCCGGAGGAGGTGAAGTTGGTGTTTTTGTAGGTGGTGGAGTGGTGATCACAATGTGTGATTGAGTAGGTGTAGCCAAGATAAGGTTTGTATCATCTCGGATTGGAGATGAGATTGTGAGTGGAGAAGACTCGGATGAGGAGCTAAGGTTAATGAAGCAACAAGGCCTCACACTCATTCTAGCGGTTTTCTTGCAAGGTTTAGGAGAGGATTTTGTCATTTTTGACTTGGGTTTTTCTTTGCTAGATAATGGTAAGAATGAAGAAGGTGTGAGGATGATCATGGTAAAACCTTTCAATTTATAGAAGTGAAAAATTATGGAGAAATGTGTTTGATTTGATGTTAAACCATTGAAGAGATGAGGTTCCTAATGATTTGGAAGTGGGTTGAATGCTAGTCATATCACCCAAGTCAATCCATACAATAGAGATGGAGTGAAGAAGAAAAGATTTGCAATAAATGTGTTCTAATGAGTGGAATTGCCTAACAATCAGATTACCCACGGATTTGAAGGTACCAAAAATTTGGTTCCTTCCTTTATGCCAAAGGGCTCCTTGGGTGGATTTTTAAAATTTTTGAATTTTGGTGGGAAATGGATTTCTTATATACCAAAGTGAATTATACTAGTTCTAATAAGAGTATAAACTAGTTAAGATTGATTTATAAGTGATGGATGGTAATTTGGAATCACGAAAGAGTCGAAATTCAGAAAATTACCTGTAGGATCCACGGCACCAAAAATGTACACGGCCGGAACCCTAAAAAGGGTGTCGTCTGGTCCGCCTGTACAGGTACGGCGGTACCAATTCACATAACAGACGGTACCAAATCGTTGGTGCCGTCTGATCCATGTAGTGCAGAAAAGTAGACAGAGTTTATTTTAGGTGTCGAGGACTTTTCCGAAACCTGAAATTTTTCTCAAAAGGTGTTATACTAAACATTTCTAGCTAGGAAAAGTAAATAACACATGTATAAACATAGTGGAGTATAGATTTTGAGTAAGGCTTATTGATTTTCACATTATAGTGAAAATGGGTAAAATTTGATAGCATACTTGTGCTATCCCCCTGCATAAGATTGTTAGCATACAACATTGTTTCAAGTTATATTATCATCCTACATAATAAGAACAACTAAATAGTATCAAACATTAACGATAATTTTTTGTTCCAAACACTCCTTAAAGTACCCTCATTTGTCCAACTTCTTGTAAATCTTGTTCATCATCCTACCAAGGCACTTGAACATTCCCTTAGTTTGCTTGAATTCCGCTGATTCATTTTCAATCTCGGGAAGAGATGCATAATACTCATGAGGTGGGAGACGAGAGCTTGGAAGACCATCCTCGGAGCTATTTGATGATGATGATGATGGAGTTGGAGGTTTTGCTCTCTTGCCTTTTGTCTTAGCAACTCGTTCATCACTCAAAGGTACAAAGATGTGAGGGATGAGTTCATAGTGAAGGTGCATCCCTTTTGGGGTTGGTGGAATTGGTGCAAAGTTTCTATAGAGACGGGTGAGAAGCATCCCGTATGGAAGAGCAACCGATCCTTGAGTTGTAATATCAATCATTCTCCTAGCGATGTAGTAGGCTAAATTGAATGGTTGTCGGGTGGACAAGTTGTAGAGCATGTGACAAAGACAAGCGTTTATGTGATCCCTATTTCCTATGGTGCTAATGACGTTGGCTCTAAGTAGCTCCTCCCATTTCTTAAATTCGGGCTTAAGTTCATTTAGCTCCATTCCATATGGATCTCGGTTTACCTCTTTTCCCTTTCGGGTAACACGGGTTGTATCACCCTTTGGGTTAAATAGGTGTTCACGGATAACATCCTTATCGGCCAAACGGGTTTGGTAGGGAGGAGTGCGGTCATTGATTGCATCAAGAACGGTGAGTGACCATTTATCCGAGTAGAAACAAGTCCCTCGGTTGGGAATTCCTAGCACTCGAGCAAAGTCGGCTAATGTGATGGTGTAGTCGTTTTGATTGATTCTACACCTAAGACAAAATTCATCATCGTCTTCATCACTAAAGCCGGTCACACTAGCATAGAATTCTAACACAAACCTAGGAAAAATTGGTTCATCGATGTCAAGAAGACAATCGAATTGAATGGCGGCTAGTTCTTCACGGAGATTGGTATTTTCAAGGAAGGATGAGTGAATGGTTCTACCCTCATGGAAATACCTTGATTCTAGACCCTTAAATATTTCTACTTGTTCCTTGGTAAGTCCTTTGGTTTTGTGGTGTTTGGGAATGTAGTTAAGGGTGTCTTTGTGATCATAGAATCTTGCGGCTACCATGGTTATTCCTAAGGACAAGAATTGATATGTTAAAAATGAGAATAAACATTAACGTTTTGGTTCTAGTGTGTGCCTATATGAAATAATTTGGAGTTGCGGTTATCTCGACTCATTTTATGCACAAAAATGGTTTTAGTGGGGTGTTTGGCAAATACTATGAGATAACCCAAATGCTCCTAATTCAATGTGGCTTCATTTGAATATACCCGGGAATGCATATTAGTTACGCAATACCTTTAGTATTCAAGAGCATGCAAGTGATGAAAGTTTGATGTTTCTATTTGTATTTAACAATGAAAAATTGTTTTCCTACAAGTGAGAAGCTTTTCAAAAAATTTGACATAGGGTGTTTGGTTATTTGAATAAGGCCTTATAGTTATTATTTATTGATTAGTGGGAAGCATGATTTGTTTATGCAATATGATAATGTAGTACCTAATTTCAATGACTAGTTATGCAATTTGCCAATTGAATTCATATTTAGTATAAAAGCATACATAAAACCCCATGTAATGATTTGTGATAGTTTTGTGCATAAATAAGAATCCTAGACTCAGAATTTAGAGATAAAATGTAGTTAGGATACTTACAATGATGTTATCTTCAGTGTTTAGTGAGTGGGAAGGTGTCAATAATGAGCTTGGTTTAATGTTTACACGTTTTGGTAAAGTGGGTTTTGAGGAAGAGGATGTTTAGTATATAGTAGTTTTGCTTCTGTAGACACCACGGACCAGACGGCACCAAATATTTGGTTCCGTCTGTGTTGTCGTTTGGTGTCGTGGCTACAGTAGCAGGTACAAGACAAAAATTGTTTTGTTTTGACTATTCTAATGTTTTGGGCTATGTTTATCCTACATGTTTGGTTCCATTAACCCTAAACCAAGTCTAAGAAGATTAAAAGGTTCTCGTTTAAGAGGCTTAGTTAAGATGTCGGCAATGTTGTCTTCGGAGGAAACTTTCTCGATTGAAATGTTTCCTTTTTGAACATTGTCGCGAAGAAAGTGAAGACGGATTTCAATATGTTTTGTACGAGCATGTTGAACGGGATTCTTACTGAGATCGATGGTTCCTTTTTTGTCGCAAAGTATCACAATATCGTTGAGATGAATTCCGTAATCTATGAGAGCTTGCTTCATCCAAAGAGCTTGTTGACATGCTTTTCCGGCTGAGACGTACTCGGCTTTAGTAGTTGAGATGGCTAAGGCCGTTTGCTTCTTTGCAAACCATGAGGTGAGACAATGTCCAACAAAAGTGCAAATACCACTTGTACTTTTTCTATCGACATAATCACCGGCATGATCCAAGTCGGCATACACTAAGGTTTCGACACCCGTTCTTTTGGGATACCATAATCCTAAACACGTTGTTCCCTTAATGTATCTAAAGATCCTTTTTAAGGCTTCTAAGTGTGATGCCTTTGGGTTATCTTGAAAGCGAGCACATAGACAAACACTAAACATAATGTCGGGTCTACTAGCCATAAGATAGAGTAGGCTACCAATCATTACTCTATATTTAGTGTTATCTACGGATTCACCTTCTTCGTCCTTGGTGAGTTTGGTGTCCGAGGACATGGGTGTTTTAGTTGGTTTGGAATCTTCAAGACCAAATTTCTTAAGCATGTCTTTTATATATTTAGATTGGTTAAAAACTATGCCATCTTCTAGTTGTTTAATTTGAAGTCCTAGAAAGAAATTTAACTCACCCATCATACTCATTTCAAACTCGTCGTACATGATTTTAGAGAAATCATCACATAGCTCTTGACAAGTTGATCCGAATATAATGTCATCAACGTATATTTGAACAATGATAATATGTGATTCCTTTTTCTTGGTAAAAAGAGTATTATCTACTAATCCCATAGAGTATTTGTTATCAATAAGAAAAGTCTTAAGTCGGCCGTCCCAAGCTTTTGGTGCTTGCTTAAGACCATACAATGCTTTCTTGAGTTTGAAGACATGATGTGGTTTCTCAAAGTCGGTGAAACCGGGAGGTTGAGCAACATATACTTCTTCGTTAATAAACTTATTAAGAAAAGCACTTTTAACATCCATTTGAAATAATTTAAAGTCATAAGCACATGCATAGGCAAGTAATATTCTAATAGATTCGAGTCTAGCTACCGGAGCATAAGTTTCATCATAATCAATACCTTCTTGTTGATTATAGCCTTGTGCAACAAGCCTAGCTTTGTTTCTAGATACTATACCATTTTCATCCATTTTATTTCGAAAAACCCATTTCGTTCCAATTATGGTTTGATCTTTAGGTTTTGGAACTAATTTCCAAACATCATTTCTAACGAATTGGTTTAATTCTTCTTGCATGGCAATTACCCATGATTCATCTTTTATTGCTTCATTTATGTTTTTCGGTTCTATGGTGGATACAAAACAAAAATAATTACTTTGATTTTGGGCTTGTGACCTTAAGGTACTTTGATTAAGTTGTTCTACGACCTTTTCTAAAGGATGACTTTTAGATTCTTTGATGTTTATAATTTCCTTATTTAATGGTTCATCTTCCTTGTTATCATTAATTTGACTTTCTATTATTTGACTTTCAACTAAGTTATCATCTACCAAAGGTGATGTCTTAGAGGGAGGTGGACTTTCGTCAAATGTTATGTTCAACGATTCCTCGACTATCATTGTTTCTTTGTTAAGGACAATATAAGCTATGCTAGTTTGAGAATAACCCAGAAATACACCTTCATAAGACTTTGGGTCAAACTTGGTGAGATAGTCTTTAGTATTAAGAATGAAGCATTTACAACCAAAGACTCTAAAATATCCTAAAGTTGGCTTTTTACCTTTGTAAAGCTCATATGGTGTTTTGTTTAAGAAAGGAAGTATTAAGACTCTATTCAAAATATATGTAGAAGTGTCAACGGCGTTGCACCAAAACTTTTGAGGAATGTTTTGTTCATTAAGTATTGTTCTACTCATTTCTTGAATTGTTCTATTTTTACGTTCTACTACTCCATTTGATTGAGGTGTTCTTGGAGCGGAAAAGTTATGTGTTATACCATTTATATTACAAAAGTTTCCAAATTGAGTTACGTTGTCAAATTCACGACCATGATCCGTTCGGATCGACACAATTTTAACACCTAGTAGATTTTGAATTTTCTTGCTAAGAATTTCAAATTTATCAAAAGCTTCATTTTTGGTTTTCAAAAACAACGTCCAAGTAAACCTTGAGTAATCATCTACTATGACCAAAGTGTATAAGTTGCCTCCGTAGCTTCTTATAGCGGATGGTCCAAACAAGTCCATATTTAATAATTCTAGACACTTAGATGTGGACACCATATTTTTAGATTTGTGACTACTATGGGTTTGTTTACTAATTTTGCAAGCGTCGCAAAAGTGTTGGTCATATTTTAGTTTTGGTAAATTCCTAACTAGCTCTTTTGAAGATAGGTTTTGTATAAGTCTCATATTAGCGTGACCTAAGCGTCTATGCCAAAGAGATGATCTATCATCTAATGTTGTTAGACAAAGTTTGTTGTTATATGTTTTATCTATCTTCATGACGTATATGTTATTTTTCCTAACTCCTTTAGCTATGGTGATACCATCTTTTAGTATTTTACTACCATTTTCATCAAATAGTACTTTATACTTTTTATCACATAATTGGCTAATACTAAGTAGATTAAATCCTAACCTATCCACATGAGCAACATTTTCAATATTTAGGGAGTTATGAGCGATTGTACCTTTGCCAATGATTTTGCTTTTGAGATTGCTACCAAAAGTGACATTACCTCCGTCATACTCTTGGTATGATGAGAAGAGACTTTTGTTGCCCATCATGTGTCGTGAGCATCCACTATCTTTTATCCATTCATCAGGTTCCAATCCAACTTTCAAGCATACCTAAGAAGTGAATAACTCAAGCATTTGGTCCCCAATATCTCATGGGTCCGTTTGGGTTAAACATACCATTTATTTGATTCATGTATGGAAATGATGGGAAAGAGTTCTATGACATGTAATCTGGAGTTTGATATGGTCTAGGGAAGTTTTGATTCCAACCATTGTGTTGGTAGTTGGGTTGTACGTGTGGTTGCTCTTAGGAAATGTGCGTTTGGCAAAAGGTGCTTTATATCGTTGTTGAGTAGTTTTTGATCTAAATTCATTTTTAGCAAGCCCTACTCCTGTTGTAACAGCTGGTTTTAGTTTAACACTATCCTTGGTTTTCTTTGTTACTTTGACAAATTCAGTACGGTCCGTATTACGAACATTCTGTCCTGCTGAAGTACCCACGGCACCGTTTGTTTCCACGGACGGAACCCTTATTTTGGTTCCGTCTGGTCTGTGCTGTACTGCAGCAGTTTTGACAGATTGTTCATCCTTTTCGGCCGTTTTGTTTAGACTCTTTGGAATTAATACTTCATTAAATCCTAGCCCATTCATGTCTCCTGGTGTTTTATGGATTTTAACTATTTCATCGGCAAGAGCGATGTTTTTGTTAAACCTTTTAAATTTAGAATTATTTTCGATTAAAACATCTTGTGTGAGCTTTAGTTTTTCTATTTCAAGATTAAGTTCTTGACATGATTTACAACTATCGTCATTTGCCTTTCCCTTTTCAAGTCGTTTTGCTTTTTCTTTTAACTCATAAACTTCATTTTCCAAAAATTCCTTTTTGGTTTTTAAAAATTTAATTTTAGTTATGATTTTTAGACTTAGCTCACACAATTAATTATATTGTTTTTGCAAAGTGTCATCATCAACAGAAGAGTAAGAAGAGTCGGAAAGTACCTCATTTGACTCATGTGCCATTAGAGCGATCTCTTCCTTGCTTGATTCTTTATCGTCTTCACTATCACTCCAAGCACCACTTACAAAAGCTCGTTGAGTTTTGCTTTTAGGTGGCTTGGGACATTCTCCTATGAGATGATTTGCATCACCACATCTAAAACACTTTCTTTCACCTTTACCCTTTTTGTCATCCCGATCTTTTCGGAATGGCTTCTTTTCTTCTCAAGGTTGTCTTACGAACTTTCCTCTTCTTCTAAAGAACTTCTTAAAATCTCTAACGGCCATGGCATATTCCTCATCTTCACTACCGGAGCAAGATTCGTCATCATCACTTGATTCCGCCTTTGCTTTTAGAGCAACGGATTTGATCTTCTCCCTTTTTCCTTTGATGATCTCCGAATCTTTCTCCATCACCATTTCGTGTACTTTGAGGTTACCGATTAGCTCGTCTAGTGACATTTTTGAGAGATCTTTTCATTCTTCAATAGCGGTCACTTTAGCTCTCCATTTGGGATGGAGTGCTCTAAGAAATTTCCTGACAAAGTTCTTACTACGAAAAGATTCATCAAGTGCTTTAAGTGATGTAATAATAGTATTAAAGCGAGCAAATCCACAATCAATGGTTTCATCTTCAGGGATAAAAAATTGTTCCTATTGTTGAACAAGAAGATTAATTTTGTTATCCTTGACTTGTGAATTACCTTGATGTGTAATAATCAAAGATTCCCAAATATCTTTGGCGGTTTCACACATAATAATTCTTTCATATTCTTTTCTAGGTAAAGCATTGTAAAGCATCATTTTAGCTTCATTATTTTTAGCAACTAATTTCTTTTGTTCATCAACAGAAATGTCCTTTGTTGTAGAACTAAAATCCCCTTTAACAATAATAAACAAAAGATCTATATCTTTTGATTTTACATATGTTTCAAAACGGTTTTTCCAATAGATAAATCCATTGGTTTCAAAGAGTGGTGGGCTTTGCATAGATTGCCCTTCTTTAAAATTTTCAGAATCCATGGATCGTTTCAAGTTTATAAAATACAAATTATTTTAGAAATTCTTGAGCAACGAGGCTCTGGTACCAATTGTAGAAAACTAGAAGGGGGGTTGAATAGTTTACCGATTAAAAACTTTGTTTTGAAACTTATTGAAAAGATCAATTGCTATTGATCTTAGATATGTTAATGAAATATGCAAGCAATATGTAAAGAGTAAATAAGGAAAGAAATGATCAAACCACAACAAGTTGTTTATAGTGGTTCGGTCTACAAGGACTCTTTTTCCTTGCCCTACTCCACTCCCCGAGTCTCACACTCGAGAGTTTAACTTCACTAGTCAACAAGCTCCTTTCACCGGCGGAGAAAACCTTTACACTTCGCTTACACTATTTCCGACACTAAGCTAGATGTCGAGTTCTTTCCAAGGGTACGACTACTCCCACACACAATGTATTTTGAGGATTAAAATACTAATCACTCACACTCACAAGATTATGATGGTTTAATACAACAATGAAGTATGAATCAACACTAGATCATACAACACTAAACAAACAAGACTTCCAACTTCTCGTTTGAAGCTTGAATGTGACTTGATCTTCTTTGCTACAAAATAGATCACTACTATGATATGAAACTTAGTTATAAAGGTTAGAGAGAAGATATGTATGAGAGTATAATATAAAGGGATGAAAAACTACTTGGTTTGGCATTGCTATTTATAGCCAAAATGGACAGGAGCGTCCACGGACCACGGAACCCTTAAAAGGGTTCCGCCCGTGTACCATTTTGGTACCGCCAGGTCTGACAGCCAAGATATCAAAATCTTTGCTAAAGTCAACTATATCTAAGTTAGATTGTGCAAGATATGAAGAGTACAAATCCACACAAAATATCTAATGAAATCTTCCAATGATATCCATGATGCATCATATGATGTCATATGTTGTATTTCTATTTTTAGAAATATGCAAGTACTTAAGTAGTGTTTGGTTTTAAGAACCTAACACGTTCTAAAAACTACTATCATATATAATGATTAGATTCATATCAAGATGTGACTAATCATAAATGTAAATGCTTGAATGATGAATATATTGTTTGAAAAAGCTTGTTTTAATATCTATTAAACTTGACAAGCTTTAAGCTTTTATACAAATTAAATTTACTTTTGTCGTTAACAAAACTTAGGTAAAGATCAAAAATATAAATAACGTTTAATGACGATATTTGTATTAACATAAATTTTCCTAACTTGAGAATGAATACTGGAGAACTTATTGCACTAGAAACTCAATTTGACCTAACGGTTGAATTGCTTCCTTGATAGAAGTTGGGTACGTGGAATCACCCGTAAAAATGGTCGTGTTTAGCCGTAATTGAGCACCGCTAGTAACAGTCTCATATTCATTCTCTCACTTGGGAAATTTATACTCCTATGTTTTCCTAAAGTAAGTTTACAATGGAAATACTTTGCATTGTCTTAGGATTACTAATCAAACAAGTTGTAAAATTAATTTTCCTTTAGTTAATCACAACCACTTGCCTCATCAAGCGATTATCTTGCTTTGATCGAGAAGAGCTACATGACTTCATGGACGAAGTTCATTATATGCTAATCACCATCCGTAATGACTATACATAGTTCATTGCTTCCGTTGGCCAAAACAACCCTATTGTCTTGAACACCATCATCTACTATGCACGCCATTGTTAATACAAACGATTTACTAATCTAGATCGTAAATCTAGTTTGAGCTTCTTGAATAGCGGTTGTTAAGGTTGATAAACCTATGTGTTACTTGTGAGCTAGATCTCATTTAAATTGCTTATGTGCTATTTCTACATGCTCTTAGTATGTTTTACTTGTATACATGTATGCTTACTGCAGAGATCATTAAGCTTCTAAGTTCGGTACTAAGAACAAACGCTCACTATTAAGTAAAATTGTCCCTGATGCCGGATCCCTAGTTTGTAACTATCCGGATCCCTCAAGTGAAGGATCCGTAGGATCAGGGCAAATAGAAGTGGAGTTTCAATCCTTTACACCTCAAACCATGTTCCTAGACTACTTCACACTAGCTGAACTTAATACCTTAGGATCTCTTAAGTCCTTATCAAGCTTAGTAAGCTTCACACTCACTCATAGCTCATTAAGGATCACACTCAAAGTGCTTTTCGATCTATCGTTTCACCTAAACTCATTACTCTTCCGCTCTCTAGATCACTCATTATTTCTCACATGATCCCTCACATCTAGACTTAGAAATCTTTCAATTATGTCAAAATTGATCATAATCATCCTTACCTCAAAATTGGTCGAAATGGATCAAATTCTAGTTCTTCCACCTTAAAACCTTTAGGATCTTCTCCAAGACATTGTCCTAAGTCACTATTTGATCACTAGGATCATTTAGCTCCATTTGACACTCTCAAGATTTTAGTGTCATCTTTGTTCATTCATTGGTACTCACAAAAGTTCTAATTTCTTCCATATAAGGCAATCATTAGCTACATCACTCAATGCCCTTGACCATTTAAGTACCCTTCCATGAAAGACACTTAGGAGAACTGAAAAAGGTATAGGCATTAGACCTTTCAAACATCACTTCTATCCTGTCCTAGCTGCTGAGAGCCGGATCCCTAGGATTAGCCTAGATGGATCCCCCATTGGTGGGAATCGTAGGATCCGGGTGACAGATTTATGTCAACTCTTGCTCGAACAATTATTTCAAGCTCATCTTGCTAACTTGAACACTCCGCCTCATCCTAATTAAATCCCTAGATCAGTAAAACTCTGAAGTTGACTCTTGTGCATGCTAATCATCACATTCCAAAGGATAGTAGAGACTTAAGTCTTGAATGCACTTGCTAAATCCTTCCCTTTATAAGTCATCTTGTTAGAATCCCTTAGTCATCAAACACAACATAATTCTCAGCATTTAGAAACCTTTTCCTTAATCATTTCATCATGAGGAAAGCTCCTAGTGCTAACTCATCCACCCAAGAACCACCCAAGAAACTTGATCGTGTTGTACACGAAATTTCTTTAGGATCGTAAACACCCAAATTGGCCTCTACTAAGCCAACTCCTTTAAAGCACATGTTGTGCTAGTTCAAAGAACCCACCAAGAACCCACCTACTCAATCGTGATCCTCGAAAGGAGTACTACTTTACTAATTCCTTTTCCAAAGATTTACGACTCTTAATACAACACAAACTACTGATTCCCTAAGATTGTTCTACTGAATATTTCCCTTCCTAAATCGTTCACGTAAGTTCTGAATTCAGAGATGATAGGAAACCTTACACTACTAATCGTACGTGTTCTCAGTTGAAGTCTCAAAATGACTAGATCCCTAAATTAATCCTACTCCGCCTCACAAGTTCAATCGTTCTACTCGAACTTTATTAACAAGCTCGTTCTCAACTGTATTTAGACAGTGGGCCTAGGATGCTAAGGGTGGTTACCCCCTAGGTAGATCCGATTAGGATCCCTAGGCCGAGAGTCGTCGATCCTGTCCTATCTTCACTACAAACTTTCCAGATTACGGATATGGAAAAAGTCAAGAGGATTCACAGAAAGTACCTTCCCA
>BPTQ01000007.1:49398986-49546832 GCA_019973895.1 Chrysanthemum seticuspe
GAGTTTGTAATAAAATTTCATTAAAACGAAGAACGTGATTGGTTTTAATGGATTGATGATATCATAGTCTGTTATGGTTAAAGATATGAATGTATATCATATTTCATTGTATAAATAATTAAAAACATTGAAGGTATATGTAAAGAAAAAGTTAAATGTAAAATTTTTAATGAAAATAAAAACCACATGAAAAAGAATACTAAATACTAAAAGTTATTAATAAAAGACAATTCAAATTTTGTGTAACACTTCTTTGTTAACAACGTTTGTTGTTTTATTTGTGTAGATACCATCGATGTCGCAACAAAGAACCTTCAAGCCTTGTGTTGTTTTAACTCTTGAAACCGCTACATACAGTTGTCCGTGTGAAAAAACCGGCTTCTCTAAAAAAAAGTCCAACCTGTGACAGTGTTTGTCCTTGACTCTTGTTTATAGTCATTCCAAAGCAAACTTGGATCGGGAATTGTCGTCTGTTGAGTTTAAAGGGCATTTTGTTGTCGGATGGGGTAATTATCATTCTTGGTATTGCACAAATAGCTCTAACATTACCACCGGATATTATCTTTGTCTCTATAATATTCGTACCCATTCGAAGGATTTGCATTCTAGTACCATTACACAAACCAGCTCTTTGATCAATGTTCCTCATACACATTACTGGAGCACCAACTTTAAGAGTAAGTTCGTGATGAGGAACACCCGACATTTTAATGGTATTTAGGAATTCTGGTGTGTATGCATCTTCGATAAAGTTTGAATCAGAATATGCTGGTGATACGCTGTCTGAACTGTAATAAAGTTTTTCCTCGCTATCAATCTGATCAAGCATCTTTTTGTTGATTACGTCAACTATTTCGTGTGTTGGTGCTAATATTGTTCTTTCCTGAAAGTATTCTGGATTCCACAAGTTGGATATAAGATCAGGGTGTGTTTCACGAATTATTGAACCAACACGATCTTCGGAATCTGGAATGAGCATGTCATATGGAAATTCTACATCAGCCTCACCATCATTTTTTCCACCTATCTTTCCATTACCAATATCAAGTATCCAATCGGCAAAGTCTTTAATTTTCCTTTGTTCCTCGCTGGTTGTTCCGGCAGACAAACGCATATTAACAGTTAGTCTCATGACAGTACAATGTTCCCACAAATATGAAGAATTGATGGATGCATGGACCACGTCTTGTCTGCTACCATTGGGAATCACTGGTAGTACTTGACAAAAATCACGACCAAAAACAACCACCTTCCCTGAAATTTGTACATCGCAAATAAGAGTTAAGAAACATTTAAAGACAATGGATGAATATGAGTGCAAATATATGTTGTGAAATATCACCTCCAAAAACTTGGTCAGATGGTTCTGAAGGGTTTGATCTACATATATCGCGCATGGTTCTATCGAATGCTTCAAAACAATTTTTTTGGACCATTGGTGCTTCGTCCCATATAATTAGACTTGTTTTGCGTAATAAATCAGCCAAATCACTGTCTGCACTGATAGAACACATGGACTCCTCAGTCACATTAATGGGAATTGCAAATCTTGAATGTGCAGTTCTTCCTCCATCCAAAAGGAGTGTTGCGATACCACTTGATGCAACATTAAGAACAATTTTGCCTTCCGAGCAAAGACACGCTGTCATTGTTTTGTATAGATATGTCTTACCTGTAATTGATTTGTTTACGCTGTTATCATACTTCTGAATTACAAAAGTAATCATACATCTGGATTAACTTGAATTAAAATGTAATGTAAGTAGTATATAGGACATATATTTGTTACCTGTTCCACCATAGCCATAAACAAAAAACATGCCTCCCTTTTCATGCTGCACGACATCCAAAATAGTAGCGTAAATGCACTTTTGCTCATCCATTAAAGTCTGGTACATCTTAAGATGCAATGCAGATAACTCTGGCCTATTGTATTTCATTTCATCGTTGACAAGTCTGTTGTAACCTTCCATCGTATATTGTGCATCAGGGTAGGGCATGTTTTCAATTGTCTTTAACGACCTGTTGTTGCAAAGTAACATGTGTTGGATGTATGTAAGGCGTATATTGTACCTTTGTTCACCAGTCAACTCCAACTCTGTAGAAACCGGGATACGTAATTTATATATAAATGTTAATGTTTGTGTATAAAACTTTGATAGTTATGAAAACAGGATAACGATGACAAATATGTTAAAAATTATTTCTGAATATGCAACCTGTATACATTCACGCTCATCAACATAGTTATCAAGTTTTTAATACGTGTGTAAGTAGTTAAATAAAATCAGGTAAGCGTCTATGTACTTATTGATGCAAATATCAGGTTCTTAAACATGTATTTGGTAATTTCTATCCAAAATCATAAGTTAAAAAGGAGTGTTTGTGATTGCTTAATCATTGTTGAAGTTAATGACACATGTTGAAATATTGACAAAAGCAGTACGGCAAATCTATGAGTTGGTATTAAAAATGATTTGTGAAGTTGTAGTACATAAAGATAAGTAATTTTTGGAATTGGAAATGTATAAATATACCTGGATCATTATGTATACGACATTCTTTCCACTTTACATCTTCAACCAAAAGACGCCATGTTTTGTTCCAAACAAAATCAGGACGCGACATACTATCTGTCATGATGAGCGCTACAAATAAAGATCTTAGATAGTCTCCAATTCCCCAGCGGCTTGCTTCTATTAGACCATCAATATACTCTTTGTCATCTTGTAACAAACCTCTTGCGTAGCAAGCTTCTCTATGAGTTGAGTAAAGGATTTCGTCATAGGTCTTAAACTCGTCCCATTCTTGAACTCTAGGTATTTTGTTTAACAGTATACGAAGATAGTACATTTCTCCCCATGATGGAGGAACTTGATGTATGCGACCAATGGCATTTCCCTTCTGTCTAGGTTCCCATTCACAATCTTGTTTTTTACATACCTATTTGGATGGAAAATCTACATACAACAGCTGTCTTGCTTCAGCGTCGGTTTTGTTACGTTCCATCCATTTTAGAAACTTTGACGTGTTGTTTGATTCCTTTTCTAAGACGTAATCAATACTCTCTCTTGGATCAAAAAAGACAGCATGCTCGTTTGGTAGGTGAAACGGAAGCCTTTCAACCGATGGAGACCTGTGGTGTATATCAAATTGAAAAATCCTCCATACAGCCTCACATGCGGATAGATAACGGCAATCGTAATAATCTTTAATCTCGTCGACTTCTTCTTCATCCACCACTGCAGTGACTCGATCAGGTCCTTTGTTTATATACTTGAAAAGGTACTTGATAGAACCAAACTGATTGCAATATTCAACATTTATATGTGCCTGTTATTGTTTCAACAAATCTGGGTTATACGGCACGACAAATCCATTGTCCAAATCAGCGTCACTTTTAGATACCTTTCTACCATTTTCAGGTCTCTTATAAATAGTGTAACCATGATCATCGATGAAAGTCTCCTCATTAAATGATTTTGGAAACTTTTTTGTGCATTTACGATTGACCATACATGGACAGTCCTGATGTTCAATACCGCAAGGACCGTGCATCATGTTCTCTGTCACAAGTTGGTACAAAGCTCGGTCAAGATCCTTATCAGGAATTTCAGCGGATATGCAATTGTCAATCTGTTGTAGAGTACGTAGTTTATCATTTGGTTCCAACCAAAGGCAAATATGACAATGGGGTAGTCCACGTTTTTGAAATTCAATTGTGTACAATTCTGCATATAAAAGACAACAAAATTTCAGTTAAATATAGAAATAATATTAGTTTGAAACTCAGAATTATAATGTTATTAGTATGTTGATGTGTACAATAATAAATCTGAAATGAATATTAAATACCTCCTTTTACACGTCCGAATGTGCGTTTTTGTTTAAAATCTTTCATCAACATGTCCAACTTCATTTTGAATACCCTTGTAGTCGCATTTGGCCGATCTTCTGATTTCAACCCTTTTTCCTCTATATACCGTGTAATCTTAGGCCAGCTTGGGTTACACGTAAAAGTGATGAATAGATCCGGGTATCCGTAAACCTTGTAAATGGACATAGCATCAAGGTAGTTATGTAACATGTATCTTGGACTCCCGGTGTGTGACGAAGGCAGAATAACTTTTTTTCCACGAAGAACACGTGGTCCATTTGATGTACTTGCCATGCTAGCCAGCCTAGTATATCTTTCACATCGCAGCTCTTTTTGATTTTTTCTATTAAAAGACATCCTTTCGAACTCCACCATAGTGTAACCATCTACCAAAAACTGCTGGAACAACCTTCTTGAGTGAAGAATCACGGAATAAACTTCTGGTCTATCTTGTAGACGATGTGCAAACCACTCACGCATAGTTACTCCAGTGCGTTGTTTTGTTGGTGTCGAGTCTGTAATACCTCTATGGTATACACCAGTTCTGTATCCATCTTCTGCGTATGGAAACAATAACGGATACTGAAGAGCTAAGTACTCAACGTGCAACTCACTAATTCTTCTTGTTTTATCGCCATGCATGTGCAAGATAATGTCTCTCTTATCTTTCAAAGAGTAAAAGTCACCAACTATAAGTGCAGCTACCTCAAATGCAGTGGGTAAATTATGTGTCCGTCCATCACGATCTCTATTGAAAACTAGAAGGGGGGGTTGACTAGTTTTACCAATTAAAACTTCCTTTTAAACTATTTAGATTGACTTATGTCAATCTATTTGGGTGTGTGTATTGGATGTTTGATAAACAAGCATATAAAGATAAGTAATGAAAAGATAAGGGTAAGAAGCACAAAACCACAACACGAGTATTTATAGTGGTTCGGCTACAAGGACACCTTCCTTGCCCTACTCCACTCCCCGAGTCACCTACTCGAGAGTTCGTAAACACTACACCAATCTCCTTATGTCGGAGAAGCCTTCACAATGTCGCTTAACCTTTTTCCGGTACAAAGCTAAATACCGAGTTCTTTCACACCAAGGCGAACCACACCTAACACAACATCGCCTACCCTTTATACGGTGCTAGGCTAACCACTGAGTTCTTTCACACCAAGGAGAACTAATCCTATCACAACGTCGCCTACCCTTTATAAGGTACTAGGCTAAGTACCTAGTTCTTTCACTCCAAGGTGAACTACACCTTCACAACGTCGCCTACCCTTTATTAGGTACTAGGCTAAGAACCTAGTTCCATTGCAATGGAGGAACTACTACCACACTACACCAACGACTAATCCCAAAGGAGATCTACTCCTTTACAACATCATCAAGGATATCAATATCCTTGGATCTAATACTAGTCTATCTTGTACATCGAAACACACCATATCGAATGTACATCTAAGGCACCTTTCACTAATGCCTTTGACTAGATCTACAAGACACCTTTCACTAATGTCTTGTGTCTTCACTTCTAAGCACCTTTCACTAATGCTTCTTTGTCTTGACTTCTAAGCACCTTTCACTAATGCTTCTTGTCTTGACTTCTAAGCACCTACCATAAGTGCTTATCCTATAGATGATAGATACCCTTCACTAATATCTTCGTCTTGACACTTGAGACATCTTTCACTAATGTCTTCAACACTACACTTCTTAGAAGAAAGAAATAGATCATCAACAAGAGGACTTCAATACCCTTGATGATGAGGAAGCATGGCAACTCATGGACTTGAGCTTGCTCGACTTCAAAGGTGGTGATCTTGCCTTTAAGAGGAACCTAGAAGACCACACAAAAACAAAACTACAAACATAGATCTTTTGGATCTAAGGTTAGTGAGATTTAACTCAAGGGAGAAAGTGTGTTAGAAAGGGATTGAAAGGGATGAGAAATAACGAAGAAATGGCTCACTATTTATAGAGGAAAAACCTCTACTGTTCCCCGGATCCCACGGATCCCTACCACAAGGGATCCGGCTAGCACAAAGCTAGGGATCCGTGGAACGCTCCTCTTTGCCCATGGGTATTTTTGGTTATGGGTCATGGGTCATGGGTTATGGGTTGATCCATGGTTTTATTTCTAGATACAATGTATCTTAAGGATACAATGAACTTGGTTAAGTGGTATAAATAAAACCATGGGTTATGGGTCAAAACCATTTGCTAGTTTTTACCTATTTAGTATATACTTGTTTTTACCCATTTTAGTATATACTTGTTTAAGTATATGTTATCCCAATATGTAAACAATAGTTGTTATACATATGTATATCTAAAGCATAAAATCACTTGTACTTGTTTTAGTGTTTTATGTGAAAGCGTAAGTGTGTTAGAAAACTATTAGTTCAAACCATTTACGTATTTTATTTTTTTCATTAAAATGATCTTACTTTTGTTATCGACAAAACATTAGAAGATCGTAAAATATAAATAAACGTTTTTACGGCTTATTTGTATTAACAATCTCCCCCTTTTTGTTGATGACATAACATAAGATTATTTTAAGGAAAAGCTAAAATTCGTAAGAGTTTGAATTTGTAGTTTTTACTTTCTTCTCCCCCTTTTTGTCGAAACAAAAAGAGCTTTGAAAGAAAGCAACACTTTATTTTTAAGAGAAATGTGTGAAAAATAGAAAAGAAATAAGAAATAAAAAGCAAGTAACGGGAAAGGATCTCGTCGTTACTCCCCCTTGACGAGTCCATCCCTAAGTAAGGGCGTCAAGAAAGTAATGCTAATCTAGTTCATTTGCAATTATTTGCAAAAGATTACGTCTACGTGACGGGTGTTCTCCCCCTAGATGATTGCAATTTTGCAACGGGAAGTCATGAGATATAAATCTAAGATTGTAAGTAATTTTGCAATGTATTGTTTTGACACCAAGCTCCCCTTAGCTTTAGGGTGTCAAATTCTTCATGTGTTAATGGAATAACTACAAAACAAAGGTTAGAAAACAAGTAGAATTCACAATTTCCTGCAAATGTGGTCCAAGTTAGTAGGAAAATAGTTTCCTGTATCACGGATCCCACGGTTCCCTCCTAGTAGGGATCCGTCTAGGCATTTCTGAGTGATCCGTTTGGCTGATGAATAAAATCACCAAATGGTGGTATAACAAGAAATGTTAATACCAAAATGAAATAAGGATTATATCAAATACTCATATACTCATAAATATAGCAAGTAGCATGTAATTTCATTTAATAAATCAAGAGTTATGATATACATGACTCTAAAAATAAGAAAATAGACAATACATGACTAGGAATTTCTAGACCAACTAACGCTTGATGCTAAGACACCACTAAAATTCTTCTAGCTCAAGTTTTGTTTAGGTTTGATCTCGTCGAAATGTTCGAGGAGATGATAGAACATGAAACGTTGGTCTTGTCGCACTTCATGTATCTGTCACACCCCCAAATTACCTGTTTTGCAGCGGAATGGAATTCCTGGGGATTGACTGTCATAGCATCACAATCACAGTTATATTGAACGACCTAAAGTGTCGTTTGAAAAGAACATCGTTTGATTTAATAAAACAATCAGAGTTTACAAAGTATAGGTCCCAAATGAAAATCAACTTGTGCAGAAATAAGTTTGTTACAATTCAAACGATGTTTTAAAGTGCGTAAAACCCAAGTGAGACGAGTCGTCATCGCGACTCCATGATGTGTCCAAATGCATGCCATGAATTGAATGTCTTAGTTACCTGAAAATACATCGCTAAAAGTGTCAACACAATGGTTGAGTGAGTTCATAGAGTTTATGTAAATGTTAATACGACTACCACAAGTATAAATTATGTATGACAATGATGTCACAAAATGATGTTACAATTGCTTAAGCACATGACACCGAAGCTCTGACTGTTCATGATGTTCGCCCCAACAGAGTGTCTTGCCAAACAACTCAAATAATGTTTATGAAATGAAATGCATCCGTATGACTAGTTGGGATCCACCAACCCGGATGGAGGCGTCACCCTCGATAGATCTATCCACTCACCCACGCTTCTAGGAAATTAACGGTTCATGCTTATGAAATGGGGACATTTAACTGGCAATGCGGTAACTTAAGCAATATAATGAATTTGACATACTTGGTAGAGTAATAAAAATGGTGTGCAATGTATTCTCCCCCGTAGGTTTGAAATAAAGTAAAAACTTGAATAAATCGGGGCTATGAAAACTCACCTTGGTATGCAGAAATGTAAGACATCACAACTAACATCAAGTAATAAATGTGCACGGCTCCGACACGCAACCTAGATAAGTATGGTATGGGTTTAGTCTAAGTCTCGTATTCAAATACATGTTTGTAAGTTTACCGGTGTTTGTGTTTTTGAAAGTGTTTGAAGTTTAAAAGCAAAAGTTTCCACATATTTGGATCTTTAAAATGCTTGAAGTTTAAAAGCAAATATTTTCAATATTTGTTGTGTAACATTTTATGCGAAGTTTCATGAATTATTTTGATTGTCTATAATAATCGAAAATTGTAGTTGCGAAAATAGTTCGCACGTTTTGGCTCTTAGAAAAGTTAGAGGAATAATGTATACGAAACTTTCGTATAAGAGTTGACTTGAATATTGATTTCAAGTATTATCGAGGAGCAAATAAATACAAGACGTATTGTATTTATTAAATTTGTTTGATCTTTGAGTGGTAGAAATATATATACAATATATATTTATTTGAGTCGTAAGTAAATAATATATTTGGACAATTATATTATTTAAAGTTTACGAGGGTGTGGTCGTCGAATAGAAATATGTGTTAAACATATTTTTCAAGACAAAAGTGGTAAAAATATAAGTTTTATCAAACTTATAAAAGTTTAGGGTGAAAAGAGTCAACGTATTCGACCTTGAGGGGTTGAAGTGTAAAAATGTATATAAGTTATAAACTTATATAAGTTTTTAAGAAAGATGATAAGTTGTTCAAAGTCATGGGCTGAAAATGTATAAGTTTATATAAGTTACAATTTATATAACTTTTTAAGAAAAGTAGTAAGTTTATTGAATTGAAGGGGCTAAATCTGTCAAAAGGTGAAAATTGTAAAAAAAATAACAAAAGTGTAAAAACTGCCATGAGCAGTATTCGAACCAAGGACCTCCTGCTTAAGAAGCATGCGCCCAACCAATTGAGCTAAAGGTGCTACTTGTTTATTTTTTTATACTCTTAACTATATGTAATGGCTTGAAAAGTTTCATTTATTTGTGATAAATTGCATTTTTGCATACTGAGAACGTGTATATGCATGAAATATTTTTAGTACTTCTCTTCTTCCTCTACTTCACAACAATGGTTGGCTTAGGATTGTAAAATGAATGAGCTTGTAGTGATAGCTTATTGAGTAAGCTCTCGAGTGAGCGTTTGGTGTTTGGCTCGATGAGGGCTTGGGTTCGTTTGGTTTGGCTAAATGTTTACTAGTTCGAGTGTGGTTTGTGATATACATTTTGAGTTTCCAAAAGTATTTATACGCCATCAAAACAGCGGCTACTTCAAATAAGCTAGCCCAAAGTTCACCAAGTGCTTGAGCGAACAAGCGCTTCCATGGGATATGTCGAGTACTCTTTGGGTTATAAAACCCGATAAAGTTTCATAGGTTGAAAAGGACTTGACACAAATCTTAACCAAAAATACCCAAGTTGAACTAGCAAAGCTGTTTGTTTTAGCTTGTTACTACATGAACCGAGAGCTTATTACCCATAAGCTTTCTTATCGCATACAAGATAACAAGTTGGGCTGTCAAGCCCAAGTGGGTTTATGAGTTTTTGTAACCGAATACTCGGTATAAAACTGAGTATACAAAGGAGACTCGAATGAGTCGGGATAAAACTGAGTATAGAAGTGAGTTCGACGAGCAACTAGGAGTCGAACTAAACCTTAAAATAAACTACCATCGAAGCAAACATATTCCACAATTGAGCCAAGACTTAATGTGTTACATAAAAAAAATGATTTCACTTAAGCTTATACATGATCAAGTTGGTATAAAAGTTTCATTCTTCCATTTGAATAACATGTTGTTTAGTAGCTCATTTCTTGTTTTAAAATCCATGCTATACGTTCATAATAGTCGAGTATAAAACAAAAGTGGTGTCAAGTTTGCTTACTTGTTTGAAGGAGTACGAGTGAATGGGCAAGAACTAGAACCCCATTTATTTCCAAAGAAATGTACCCCGATATGATTTCCAAAACACAACCCGTTTTTCTTCCAAATGCAAGACCCGTTTGATTTGCTCTCCAAAACCTTTTATTGTTTGCCTTTGCTTCTTAAAACTTTTATGTTTGTTTTGAATAAGTGTTAAAGTATGGAATGTGAGTATTTTGCATATGGGAGATTCGGTTATAAAGAATAAACAAGTGGAGATGGTGAGATTTGAGTGTTGTACGAGTTTAAGAAGGAGAAGAAGGGAGACAAAGTAGCATGGTGTATTTGTCCTTGTTTATCTTACAAAGGAGGTTGAGTGGAGTGTTGGTGTTGCCTTCAAATGGCAGTAGTCAAAGAAAGAGATAAAGAGACATGTTGCTCGTGTACTTGTTCTGTGTGGTCGAACACGCAAAGATAAACGAAAAGAACTAAATGTGATGTTTGTTGAATACATGCAAGAATGGTCAACCGTGGTGAGCTAGGAAAACCCTTTTATATTACTACATGTTGCACAAAATAAGAAAATAATACAAAAAGGGTGCGTTTGAGATATAATGATAGAAGGGATGTTTGTTTGTGTTACTTCTACACGCCAAAAGAAGAAAATTTAATATCTGTGTTGGTTTAAAGTTGTGTTGTGTTTCTTTGGTCATGAAAAAGAGAGGAGAAAAATGTGAGGTCGTGTTTGTTGCCCAATGTGATACCCGACATCATAAGTTACTATAGTGATCAAATGAGGGTTATAAATCTCGAATAATTTGATTTGTGTCCGAACAAATTTTAGACCAGAATGATTTGTGTACATTTTGCAAAATTATATACATTTGTGTTTATTGTGTTTGGTTACAAAAAGTCGCGACACAATAAAATTAGAAAAGAGTGGGAAGTTAAAACGTGAATTCCCAAAATGTTTTACGTGTCCGTTAAAGTTTAAACGTGCGTCGGGATGTTTCGGTTGCACGTTAAAAATTGTTAACGTGGGAAATATGTTTTCGAGTTTGTTTTTATGAAAGAAATATAAAAACATCAATATTGGTTCTAAAATGTGTTTATTAGACTTATACCATACTTTCTATTGGTTGGTTCGTGCGAGAGCTCGTGTTTTTAATAAAGTGAGATAACTTCTCGTTGTTGAGTTTGAAACTCAAAGTTGGGTAGAAAATAGAAAAATATGCATTTTCTGATAATGTTTGATAGTTCAAAATGTTCCAGTGTGCGGGATAACCTCCATTATCTATCTCAAGTGAGCTAATGCTTGCTCAAAATCGTTCACGTAATAATAAATAATAATTTATTATTAAATTTAAAATATGGAAATTTACCGATTTATATACAAAATAAATTTAAAACACTAGGTAAACTCAAAATATTATTTTTATAAACTAAATGTAAGTATAAAAATATGTCGGGATAATTTTTGGAAGTATCGGATTAAATGTTCAAAATAATAACTTACGCGATAGCGTTTATTTAATATGAAATTTACGCGTTTAATGTGAAATGCAAATTCATGGATGAACTAACATGATGGAAATGATGTTAATGAAATGTAGACTAAACCTAGTCTATATGAAATGTCCGTGATGATATGATCATGAATTCGCAGCTAAACCTTTAAGGTTACGCGAATTTGGAACACGCAAACCTAGTTTACGATAATGATGAAATTGTGATGCATGAATTGTTTTGAGAAATGACCTGAAAGTACGAGTTGTCACAGTATCAAACTTTCAACATGTTGACAATGATAGCAATCTTTGTCATGGCTAGGTAGTGGTGGTGGATGAAATGAAATGGCTTGATGCGAAGGATCAAGTGAAGCGGCTTGTGGAGCTTCAAATGATGAAGGGATTGGTGGATGTGCATTTGAGAATGCCTCGACCAAGAATGATGGTGGTGGTAAAGAAGTGTCAACTTCCATATGGTCGGGTGGTTGACTTTGATGATTTCTCATAATCCAAATAGGATTATATGATGGAGACGACGAAAAGGAAGCCGGAGCAAGTGTTGACTCAACACCTTGATTTTGAACCATTATTCCTCCTAATGAGGAGAATGTTGTCGGAGGAAGCGGATGAGACGGCCTAGGAGGCAAGTCCTCTAAATTGTAGAGGTGTGGTGATGATAGTGGTGAAGTAAATGAAATAGCTCTAGGAACCAATGGTGATGGTTTAGTGGAGATGATATTGTTTGGACTAGAAGGTATGGAGGTGTTTGGCATAGGTAGTTTTGTGGGTACTATCCTTTTAGGAATTGGTTTGATTGGATGATGAAGGATTCTATCATTTGTTGGCTTGACCGGAGATAATTCGGTTGAAGAGATTTCGTGTACAACACGAACCTTTTTCATGGGTGGTTCTTTGGTGGATAAGTTACTACTTGGGGTTTTCCTCATGATGAGATGATTTCAAGAGGTTGCAAGAGCTGAAAGTTAGGATGAGAGTGATGACTATGGAGGTCCTAACAAGGTGGTTTATAAAGCAAGAGAATTGGCAAGTGCATTCAAGCCTTAAGCCACTAGGATTCATTGGAATGTGATGATTAACATGCACAAGGGTCAACTTCAGAGTTTACACTGATCTAGGAACTCATTTAAGATGAGATAGAGTGTTTGAGTTAGGAAGATGAGTTGAAATGATTGTTTCTAAGATCTAAGACCTATATCATCTTGAGTGTTTCAGTCCTCCTAGGTGTTTTAAATGAAGGGGTGCTTAAGTACTTGAAGGTGGTGAGTGATGTAGCTAATGATTGTCTTTTATGGAAAGATTTGGGACTTTCATGAGTACCAATGAATGAGCAAGGATGACATTAAAGATGAGAGTGTCAATTGAATCTAAATGATCCTAGAGATCAGGTTGTGACTTAGGATTGTGTTCTGGAAAATATCCTAAAGGTTTTGAGATGAGAAAACTAAGATTTGATCAACTTTGATCAATTTTGAGGTGAGGATGATTTATGATCAACCTTTCCATAATCGAAAGATTTCTTAAGACTCGAAGTGAGAGATCAAGTAGAAAAATGAATTGTGAGTTTGAGAGCGGAAGAGTAATGGATTAAAAATGAAACGATAGATCTACAAGCGTCTTAGAGTGTGATCTAGGTGAGTTATGAGTAGGAAGAATCTACCTATCTTGATAAGGACTTAATTTTGCCTTACGATACTATGTTTAACTTAGTGTGAGATGTTCTAGGGATGTGTTTGAAATACAATGCTTGCAATTGCATTTTCTGTTTGTCGGATCCCACGGTTCCCTAAAGATAGGGATCCGTCTAGTACAACATTTGGGATCCGTCCATCTGCTAGGCAGAACCTTTACTAAAGGTATGCAATGATCTAAACAATGCATTATATTCCAAGATTAGTTAAAGGAGTTCTAAAACTAAGATATCAAATGTAAGATGTTTTATTTCATGAAGGAAATAGGATTACATTGATAAAGCACGAGTAGAGTAGAATTGATCCTATTTGAAATACTAATAAATTCCTTGAGTGTTTTTCCTATAAGGATCATTATGTGATTGATGAGTGTTGGTGGAGTCAAGAATTAAGAAAGTCTTCATGAGAGATATGTTTAGCGGTTCCATCATCTTGTTCACAAGTACGTACAACGGACTTTGAAATTGAGGATGGAAGTGCATAACATTATGATAGAGGCGTGTCAAGAACATTCCATAAGGGATGAGTTTATTCTTGGAGCCTTGAAGATTTGCAATTCGCCTTGCGAAGAAGTAGGTGAGATTGTATGGTTGTTGTGTTAGCAAACAGTACAACATGTGAGCACAACAAGCGGGAAGAATTTCTCGATTTCCCCTAAGACTCCAAACATTTTCATGTAGGATGAGTGCAAGAGGCTTGTACTCTTCTTGGATAACCCTTGTAAAGATAATGTTTGGATCGGAGTAATATGGTCGAGGTTTGCATATTATGCGATTTAAATTTTCCGGAGAGGGTATGTGTGAACAATATGGACTATTCTCTTCACGAGAGTTGAAGAGAGAATCAAGAGACCAATTTTCGGTGAAGGCACACTGTCCATGATTTGGAATCCGAAGGATGTGAGCAAAATGCCCAAGGGTTAGAGTGAACTTTTGGTTTTTGATATAAAACCAAAGGGATAGAGAGTGATCCTTGTTACGAACGAGTTCGACTTGACGGAAGAATTCCATTATGAACCTTGGACATATCTTCTCGTTGATTTCTAGAAGACATTCTAGTCCTATGGCTCGGAAGGAGGTATTGATACCTTCTTCGAATTGTAGAGAGGTGTCTACAATACGTCCTTCGTGGAAGTGACGATTTTCGAGATTATTGAACCCACGGACATGATTGCCAGGTGTGTTGGGCTCAAGGGAGATGTTCGGGGTGTAGACGCTAGTGAGTGAAAAATCAAACTCATATTCATGCATCATAATTGAACCTATAGAAATGATAAGTTAATGAAAGAACATGTTTGTGATCAACCTATGATAATCTAATGTTTTTACTAGATTTTATTAACAATGGTATTTAACACTTTAACTCACTCAATGTTTTGATTTTCTAGTGGATTTTTAGTCTTGTATAAAAACTGTTTTCCAGTAATACGGATCCTACGGTTCCTTTACAAAAGGGATCTGGCTAGTATATCTTCCGGGATCCGTGGATCTGTAGTAGCAGAAACAGATTTAAAAAAACAAATGTTTTACAGTTTTTATACCACGAAATATGTTTTATCCTACATTTTCTTTTAGCATGCATACATGACTTCTAATGTATCACGAAAGAATATAACACATATAAATCAAAAGAAGTGAAAAACATATTATGATAATAATAACCTAGATAAGCTAGATCATTAATAATATTGCATTTCAATACTAAGGATGATACAAAGGATTTGGTATATAACCCCAATATAGATTAACAACACAAAGTAAATGTCTCCGTATGTGAACTTCATCATAGGGAACACAAGTGCGATGAGTGTTAGAGCGATGAGCACGAGTGCGATGTAAACCATGTTGATGACGGATCTTCTTGGTTTCGGTTGAGATGGAATGAGGAGGAAGATGATGTTTTTGATTGAGAGGAAATTTTTTGAAATTGGAAGATTTGAAAAAGTGAGGATTTGATAGATAGGTCGACGGTTGGAGTTTTTATAGGGAAGGAAGAATTTTTGAAATTCGTGTTTTGTTTTATTATTGGATTAAAAAGAAATAAAACATAAGTTTTATATACTATGACTATAGACGAGAAATATAACACGTATGTGAGAAAAAGGCTTCCTAACGAAGCTTCATGTAAACCATGTAATTTGCACAAAAGATAATCATATAAATACCTAAATAGCTATACTTAATTATCAAGCAAAGTAAAAAGAAAATCATACCTCTAGCGCACTTAGGAATGTCTTTACAAATGACACAGCAAATGTCACTTAGACTATTCCCGCTCCTTTGCGTTTAAGATACCTTCTTAAGGAAGGTATTCTTGTTACCAAGCGACTCCTAAAGCTTGGTGGGTATGAGCTTTGACTAATCAACATGACAAAGAAGATTAGTGCAATTAAGAAAAAAAAATAAAAAGAAATGTTGTTATCAACTCAACATCCAAACATATAGTTTTTTTTTTTAAAACATGGTGTTTGTTTTTCTGAAAAACCTTCTTTGTAGTTTTCAATTAACTATGGATCGTATCAAGTTTTTAAAGTACAATATACTTCAAGAAACTTGGTAATGAAGCTCTGATGCCAATTTTGGAAAACTAGAAGGGGGGTTGAATAGTTTTACCAATTAAAAATTCCTTTTAAACTATTTAGATTGACTTATGTCAATCTATTTGGGTGTGTGTGTTGGATGTTTGATAAACAAGCATATAAAGATAAGTAATGAAAAGATAAGGGTAAGAAGCACAAAACCACAACACGACTATTTATAGTGGTTCGGCTACAAGGACACCTTCCTTGCCCTACTCCACTCCCCGAGTCACCTACTCGAGAGTTCGTAAACACTAAACCAATCTACTTATGGCGGAGAAGCCTTCACAACGTCGCTTAACCTTTTTCCGGTACAAAGCTAAATACCGAGTTCTTTCACACCAAGGCGAACCACACCTAACACAACGTCGCCTACCCTTTATACGGTGCTAGGCTAACCACCGAGTTCTTTCACACCAAGGAGAACTAATCCTATCACAACGTCGCCTACCCTTTATAAGGTACTAGGCTAAGTACCTAGTTCTTTCATTCCAAGGTGAACTACACCTTCACAACGTCGCCTACCCTTTATTAGGTACTAGGCTAAGCACCTAGTTCCATTGCAATGGAGGAACTACTACCACACTACACCAACGACTAATCCCAAAGGAGATCTACTCCTTTACAACATCATCAAGGATATCAATATCTTTGGATCTAATACTAGTCTATCTTGTACATCGAAACACACCATATCGAATGTACATCTAAGGCACCTTTCACTAATGCCTTTGACTAGATCAACAAGACACCTTTCATTAATGTCTTCACTTCTAAGCACCTTTCACTAATGCTTCTTTGTCTTGACTTCTAAGCACCTTTCGCTAATGCTTCTTGTCTTGACTTCTAAGCACCTACCACAAGTGCTTATCCTATAGACGATAGATACCCTTCACTAATATCTTCGTCTTGACACTTGAGACATCTTTCACTAATGTCTTCAACACTACACTTCTTAGAAGAAAGAAATAGATCATCAACAAGAGGACTTCAATAGCCTTGATGATGAGGAAGCATGGCAACTCATGGACTTGAGCTTGCTCGACTTCAAAGGTGGTGATCTTGCCTTTAAGAGGAACCTAGAAGATCACACAAAAACAAAACTACAAACATAGATCTCTTGGATCTAAGGTTAGTGAGATTTAACTCAGGGGAGAAAGTATGTTAGAAAGGGATTGAAAGGGATTGAAAGAGATGAGAAATAATGAAGAAATGGCTCACTATTTATAGAGGAAAAACCTCTACTGTTCCCCGGATCCCACGGATCCCTACCACAAGGGATCCGGCTAGCACAAAGCTAGGGATCCGTGGAACGCTCCTCTTTGCCAATGGGTATTTTTGGTTATGGGTCATGGGTTATGGGTTGATCCATGGTTTTCTTTCTAGATACAATGTATCTTAAGGATACAATGAACTTGGTTAAGTGGTATAAATAAAACCATGGGTTATGGGTCAAAACCATTTGCTAGTTTTTACCTATTTAGTATATACTTGTTTTTACCCATTTTAGTATATACTTGTTTAAGTATATGTTATCCCAATATGTAAACAATAGTTGTTATACATATGTATATCTAAAGCATAAAATCACTTGTACTTGTTTTAGTGTTTTATGTGAAAGCGTAAGTGTGTTAGAAAACTATTAGTTCAAACCATTTACGTATTTTATTTGTTTAATTAAAATGATCTTACTTTTGTTATCGACAAAACATTAGAATATCGTAAAATATAAATAAACGTTTTTACGGCTTATTTGTATTAACAATCTCTTTTGCCAATAAGCCTAAGTCTTATTTTCTGGTCATCATCTGCGGTTGCCATACGTTGACCAGCCATTCGAAACTCGTGAACCAATGGATTATGGGCATCAAGCATCTCTTTTGTATATTTTGTTAGCTGATGATCAATTTTGGTGGGGTTTGATGAATTTGAGGAGCCACTACTGCAACATTTAGTTAAAAAAATTAGACTATGAAGATAATGAAAACACATCGGAAATTCATATCAGATCAAATATTAGTCACCAAAATTATAAGTTTAAGGAAAAATTAGAATATGCATACCTGACAACATTTATTCTGTTATGTATCTCGTTTCTTGTGTCATGTATGTATATTTGCGCAAACTTAGGAGTCTTGCCGTTTTCAGTCATCAAAGAACCAATTCTGTGGTAGTTCTCTCCCTGAAGCCTAAAACAATATGGACCCCGTCCGATGTTAATTGTTTGGTCTACTTTACCACCAAGAGATGTGAATGAAAACATGGAGTTGTAACGCCTTATATTTTCAAGGAACCCTTTGCTTTTTGGATGTTCATTTTTCACCAAGCTCATGAGCAAACTTGGAGGGGGTTTCAATTCAACTGGTAGTTGAACTTTACCCCTCATGCAACATAGAGAATACGAATCCTCCGTTCCATGGCCTCTTTTACTCTCTGCTTCCCACAACAATGCCCCACAATCAGAGCATTGTACATTTGGATCACCGAGGTCGATGTATTCTGAATAATTTTTATATTTTACAATCAGTGATGAAAGTGTATATGTAAAGAATAAATTAAGTAATAAAACAATACGTTTGTTGAATTTATATATTGCTTTCGAATTGAAATTACCACTTGAGATACCAACGAATGGATTTCTGTTCACATGATTTTGTACATCAGCATCATTGGTGAAGTTAATACGTCGTGATGTGGATCCTAAAACACGCTTGCTTTTTCTCCTCTGTGGCTGATAAGTTAGTGTTGATTTGGTAACATTGTTTGATGTAATATCCGATGAAACCGATGAACAACATGTGTAAAAGTATAGATGATGTTGTGGCTGAATTACTTAATACTAACAAAGTCTATTCAATAGTTAAGTGGTTTATTAAGGAAAAAAAGTACCTATGTCAAATGAGACAGGAGATTTGCCACTAAACCTTGTGGTTTTGTTAGGACGCATAGGAGTTCCTGTTTACGACCAGTTAAGTTATATACAGATTTTAAAAAAACGAAGGGAAAAGATGTATTAAAAGGAATACACAAACATACCTTGTGTTATGTCATCTAAACGTGGCCTTCCTGGGCGTCTTGTAGTTAATGATGAAGGTATGACAGGATTTGCAGTTACAGATGGAGTAATGGTTTCTTTTGGTGGTCTTCCTGGTCTACGTCTAGGAGTTATGTTTGAAATTACACTCGTTGGTGTGACAGGACTTGGAGTTACAGATGGAGTTGGAGTTGGTAAATCTGTGGCATCAGGTAAACGTATATGTCATTCAAAATGCAAATACAATTTGGTACAACAATTTGTAGTTAAAGGATTTGGGAGAAAAAGGATTTATATGCCTGGAGTAGTTATTTCTTTTCGTGGCCATCATGGTTTTCGTCGAGTACTTATATTTGAAATTACAAGCGTTGGTATGACAGGGGTTGGAGTTATAGTTGGAGTTGTAGTTGATAACTCTGTCAGACTAAGTAAACGTTTTGGTTTATATAAATAATTTATAGCATAATAACAAACAATCAATAAAACAAAATGTAGTTAAAATTTTTGTGAAAGGAAGGGATTAAATGTCTGGAGTAGTCGTTTGCATTCCTTTCCTTCATGGTCTTTGTCGAGGAATTATTGTTATTGTTGGATTAACAGACACTTTAGTTGTTGTTTGTGTAGAATTCTTTGGCGGTCTTCCTCTACGTCTAACTGTTGGTGTAGCAGAAGATGATCCATCTAAAAGGATAAGTATAGGTTATTTCATTATAACTATTTCATATTGAAATTAGTATTGTTGTTAATGGATATTAAAATTAAATTTCATGAAAGCATTTACTTATTATTAGTTATATCAATAAGAGCAGGTCTAACGGCTGAATTCAGTGTGAACTCATCTATGGAATGAGTTGTGGATGTAGTTCTCATAAAACTAACATCTTCTTGAGTACTTAATGGTCTTCGCTTACTGGAGTTGATATCGATATCATGTAGTAACCTTGCAGTTGGTGTGTTTTCTTTTCCAGGAGATAACGTGTTGTTGATAACAATAGCTTTCCTCTTGTTATTGGAATCCATCAACTATTAGAATTGCAAAACTAAGTTATCAGTATCTTTTGCAGTCCACAACAAATTTGTAAACTTTGGTTATCAATATCACTAATACTAACAGTATTGTATTAAGCTGCTAACAATATATTGTAATCGCATCATATGGCAATGAAATGATACTGATAATGGTGTATTAAGTTGCTATGAATATGTGGACATAGTAAAATATCTACATGGAATGATGCTTATACGAATTTATTAATAAAAAGTAAAAAAAATTTTAACCTGGATGTGTTTTTCTTGGTTTTGAAGACAGGTTTCTTGTTGTAATTGTTTTTGAAAAAAAACTCTTAGTCAAAGGATTAGTATATGTTTTAGCTAATGATTATGGATAATTCAAAATTTGTATTAAAAAATCATCATATATTTATGGTAAAGGGAATAATATGATTAAAAATAATTTAATGATCATATATTATGATCCTGATATTATGGCATTGATATTTAAGTTTAAAAACGGAAATTGAGTTTTGAATAATATTAGTATTAATTCAACAAGATTATAGGTTCATTTAATTATTAATTTCTACTTGTTATGTTAAGGTATGTAAACTATAATGGTTATTATTTCAAAACTAACAATATATTAGTTTTGAAATACTAATACAATGTACGTACGATGTTTTTTGTGTAGCATCGAAATTTTGATAATTTCGCATAGTGTAAGAGAATTCCATGTGCAGGAGTATTGGCCATTTAATTATGTGTATTGCGAATTATTGAATGACATTACAATTTTTTTCAAATTTGTAGCAATCATAACGGAATCTCTTTTAGTTTCATCGTCTTGAACATCTGTTTAAGGTTTGAAGGGAATATAATACATGTATTAGTAGATAATAACAAAATACATACATTGGTTATTATAAAATTCCAAGAATGGATTAATATTAAAGATACTATATAAGAAAAACTTAATTAAGTAAAACAAACAAATAACGTAACATGACCTATTGATAATTATTGTGGATGATTTTGTTTGAAACTTCTTCCTCCATTCAAATGAGATGAATGAATAATTGATGATTGATGAACTTCTTTCAGTCGAATCTTTGGTATAACATTACCCATTTCGTGTTTACAAACGAATAATATAATGGTTGATACGAATTCTCATATTGAAGACTTATACGATCAAGAAGTTGTGTTTATGTATTTTCTTATAACTTTGGATTCATAATACTTCAATGATCCTCTATATTCAAATCACAAAAACGTTTTATTGTGATTGCTACATGTTTTTGTGTAAAAAAAGTTTTAACTTATAACCTTAGATATGCTTCATATTATTGAGTATACATTAGTCTTATTAAGGTCTTTGTATTATAAGTTAGCCCATATACCAACAAATGGCCCAAGGTTAAGCCTTCATGACGGTCAACAACCAAAGTCATATAGTCAAGATATTTTTGCCGTGTAGATATATATTGCGTTTTCCAAGTTAAGAAATCATTACATGCTATGGTTTTAGGTGCACCCTAACACCCCTGTCAAATCATCCACATTGATCACAAATCTGGAAAGCAACTCCAATGTTAGTAAGATGAAATTTTTTGATCAAAACAGTTAACAAAAACATAATCAAAGGTATTTGTTAGTAGATTTGTAGCTATGAAGTCGTTAGGTATACCCCTTTTTGAAAACCTTGCATGATGATAAGTTTTAGATTATCCAACTTCCTGTATGATAATGGTAACAAATAGGTTAATGATGATAGTTGTTCATTGAAAAAAATGCATGATATTTGTGAAATTGATTATGTATATAACTGTTATACATCTACAATACCCTAATCGTTTGAATCTTAGTTAAATAGTAATGCATGTGGTTGTTGTTGTTGGAAATTAGTATTTCTTTAAATTAGGTTTGAAGTATATTTAACAGTTATGTTGGAAATTAGTGCAACACAAAGTTATATGGTAAAAAAATTAGTCTGTAAGTGATCATAATGGTGTAATCTTATGGTAGGATTTTATTACTACCATTTGTTTAATTGTTTACGATATAGGACTACTGAAATATAAGTGAAAACATGAAATAGATTTTGGTTTGTATGCAAAATCATTTTGTGTAAGTGATGATAATGGTTACTAAATAGTGTTTGCGATATTATGGTTGTTTACTTTTAAGTGGATACATTCGAATACGGTTAATAGATTTTGATAACAAAAGCAAAACCATAGTATTATGCTGGTTATGAGCTTATTAGAGAATGTAGAACTGGTATGAAATTAAAAGTACGTTTGTTTATAGCAGGAAAATGTCGTTAGAGTTCGTAGTGTTGGTTAACCAAAGAAAATACCCTATGAAACAGGTAAAGAAAACAACACCATAATATCATTTATAAGTTTTATTGTAGAGTGAAAAGTAAAGTAAAGGAACTTCCTGAGGTGTTTGAATTTGAAGGATACAATGGGAACAACCATCTCTATCTGACCAGCTCAGCAAAAATTCGTAAGAAAGTGTGGTTTATAACACCAATTGTAGGACCTATCACATTGAAGGGCAGGGATTGGAAGAAGTTTGCTAAGGACAACATCGGTCCGTATGTAGATTGGTTGCATTTCATCCAGGAGGGAGATGCCTGTTTCTACATGACAGGAAATTATGTTAGGGATGGTAAAGAATTCAAGGGGTATGATGAAGACAACAACCGTTATTATCGTTTTAAGAGCCGTGTTTGGGCTGACACAAACAGGCCCCAGGTATCAACTAATATATACCTTAAACTTGTATTACCTTTATTAGCAAGTTAATGTATTGTATTAAAATGTGTATTTACGACAAACGTGAACTTCATCTACAGAGAATTGCTGCTGATTTCTTGAGTGGGATAGGGCAGGCAGATCATATTAGGATTAATTGTGGACAAGACTACTTCATGGTTCCTGTGCTACATGTTAATGTTCCTAATCAGGTTGGTGAATATGAATTGGATCATCAAGTTTGGAATATTATGAAATTCACTTTGGGTTTGCAAGCTGGACAGATCTTGGTGTTTACCAAAGAGCATAATACTGTTTTGAGGTTGATGGTGTTTAACTTTGATGGAAGTCCGCATACACCGATGCATTTCTATGGTGCAACACAACTCCATCACATGCAACCTCCTATAGAGTTTCAAGACCAAGGTAATATAAATATTTACATCCTTATTTAGTTGAAAATTATATATGTCTTTATATAATTCATTAGTCTAAGGTCAGAAAAGTGTAGTTAGATATTAGTGTAGTTCGATAGTATTAGGAGGTATTCTAACAGGTTAAATGTATTGTCAGATGATGACAGGATGCACCACATCTGTCGATGGGCAGGACATCAAGACCACTTTGGTGAAGTTGGTGACACTTTCTATAAGAGTTATTCTATGATTACAGTTTTGAAAAGACTCGTAAGTATTATTATTAGGTGAAACCTATTTATTGCAACACGTTATTAATGTTTATGAAGAAGTATGTATTCAGATGGTGGCCATTGTTTATTGCAGACCATACCTGCAGAGTTCTTGGAATACCACCCGATGCACACATACAGGAAGGTCTTGATGATACACCAAGATGTGGAGATCAGTTTGTAACACCCCCAACTTCGTGATAGGCAGCGGAATTCAAACTGGGTGTTACTTCATGGCACAACAGTCATAACAATAGAAAACGAACTCTAATGGAGTCGTTTTAAAAGATTTATCATTCGATTTATATAAATATCAGAGTTTACAAAGATGAGGTCCCAGTTGGTTCCAAGTTTACAAAATACATTAAATTGATTTTTGAATGATAATAAAATTTATAGCCTTCTTGATCTAGTCCTCGCTCTTCCGTGCCAGCTTCCGACATTATGGACCTAAATTACATGCTTAAAACTGTCAACACAAAGGTTGAGTGAAATTCATAGAGTTTGTTTGATGGTTGAACACATTATGTTTGTAGTGTGAGTTATAAATTCACACCAATGGTTTGAAAACCAAAACAGTTATTATTAGACTAAGCATCATGCAATCAAGGCGTTAACGTGTTCCAAAATTAATTGGAGAAAATGTCGGTGCGTGCCCTATCTGGTAAAATTGCCGTTTTTACCAATGTTACTCAAATATAGTGCGTTTGTTTACCTTTAATAGGGCCAACACAAACGGGATTCGTCAATCCCAATAGATCTATTCACAATATTCGCGCCCACTCTCACATAGTGATTAATGATTCATGATTTAGGGACTTATGTTTGGCAAATGCGGTAACTTAGTGCTAATAAAACAATCAGATAAGCATACAGTTTGAAAGCAATGTGTTCGGTTTGAAATAAAGCATGTATCTCCCCCAAGGGATTGTAAAACAATTAAGTAATAAAAGTGGGGCTATGAACTCACGGTAATCCGTAAAAGTTTAGAGTACTTGTAAAAGTAAATGAAAATATTTGAGCATGTATCTCCCCCAAAAGTAAATCAAAATGTATAAAAACAGGGGCTATGAAACTCACCTCAGAGTAAATGATATCAAATGTATAATGAGAATGATGGATATGTCGTGAGAACTTCTACGTGCAACCTAAAAATGAAATGTTGCGACTTAAGTTTGGAATACTGTTTAAGAAAACATAAACCATCCTATATATATATATATATATATATATATATATATATATATATATATATATATATATATATATATATATATTCCTATGTTGATCACGATGTAGTACATGGTTTATGTATATGTCGTTTATAGAAATGGTCTAGTTGTGAAAACGTGTATAGTTTATATATATATCGTACTACCGTTCGGGCCATCATAATTCAGAGGTCATGTAGTAAACGTTCGAGGAGCTAGGACACTTTAAATCGTAAATCCAGCAACTCGTCGATACGTTTTACTCAAATGAAACCCCTCACATGAAGCTCCCTAGTTTTGTAGCACTTAGTAGATAAAACATAAGTTTTATTTATATATCACAAGTGTCATATGGTTTGTAAACACAAGTTACAAGGTTGTTTGGTTTTGATTAGGAATCATAATGGTTATTACAAATATCGTCATAATTTATATCACAAGTGTTTAAAGAAAAGCTTACAAGTTTCTAAATTGTAAAGTTGGTTATTACAAGTTCTCGTCGTTTCATATATATGATTACCTTAGGTAACGATCTTTGGTAAACAAGCCTTGAGGCTTTAGCCATGGCCTTGCCGTGACTTTGGTCTTGACTACCATGGTCTTGAGACTCAACTTTGGTCTTAGCCGTAGCCGTGGTCTTGGTTTATGGCCATTAGGCCTCTTGGTTTGCTTTTAGTTGTGACAAAAGTATAGTTGTGAGACTATATTTACGGCAGTTTATGTTTTTGAAAGATTTTGGCCTATTTATGCGTTTTCAAGGCCCGAGCTTCTTTGGTATTGAAGGAAAACGTCGTTCCGGACAACTTTCGTGTTTTAACTTTTTTATGATTCGGACCAGAAGTATGACTTTCAAAATGGCAAAACCCTTAACAGTTTCAAAATGGCAGTTTTGGCGTTTTGGTTTCGCTAACTTTTTTTGCCTATAACTTTTGACTCGTTTGTCCGTTTTGGGTGATTCAAATTGCTATGTTTACCTTTTTATATTGTCTACCATATTATGTAAGTTGGAAAGTCCTTATATTACTGTTTTTAATGGTCTCACATGTGTAGATTATGACTAGTTTACTAGTTTGTTACTTTTATGACCATATGTGAATTAAAACAAGTGATTGAGTATATGTACATCATGAATCAACATAGTAACTATATATATAGCATGAAATAGTTATGATTATGAATAATAAAGATGAGATGATGGTGGTGATAAGTTGCTTACAACTTTTGGCTTTCAATAAGAAAGGAGTAACTTAGTAAGGATCGGACATTGATTGAACACTTAGGACTTCGGATTGAGCTAGCTTTCTACACCTTGGCACCCTTGCAATCTTGAAGAGTTGGTGATGAAGTATTAAGTGACTTGAGTGGATATAAACTCAAGAAGATCACTTAAACTTGCTAGAAATTTGATGTAGTAGCTTGATCTTTTGGAACTTCCTTGCATAAACTTGGAGTTTATGGAACAAATTATGGAAGATATGAGGGTTTGATGATATGAACGACCCATTTCAGTTTATGAGGGTGTTTAGGATGTATTTCACTTGCTATTTATAGGAGGGTAAGTTTGGTTAACCATATATTGGGTTAAATATTAACCATGGTTAGGTTTAGGACACTTGTAATGATCTTAATGAACCAAGGTTAGGATGATGCCACCAATATGATGACTACCCCCCTAAGTTCTGTCATGGAAGAGATAAGATGACTTATGTGGTTAGTTTTGATCTTATCTTGGTTACGGAGTGAGTTTTGGTTCCGTTAATCGCTAACCGAAGCCATAAAACGTAAAACCGGGTATCGTAAAAATACGAAATTTGTAGGAATGATGAAACTCATCATTATACTCCATATAAAAATATAAAATGGGTGATAAGTCTTATTGGGTGCAAAAACGCTGCTTAAAGCTGGAAATACGGGTCAAAAACGCGTAATTCGTAGTTTATCGGAAAAGAACGAAATTTCAGGGAAACGACCGTGAATTTATTTAGAGTAGACTAAAATTAGTCTAAAAGTGATATGAGATGTTAAAATGTGGTTTTCGTCATACGCGGGATAACTTTACAGTTATTCGTGAAGTTTAAAAGTTACGCGATTTAAGCAGAAATGTAGAACGTACAAGGTTAATTCCTTTATGGTCAAAGGAGGAGGGAAATATGTTTGACTTTTCCAAAAATGTAAAAGTGTCAAAAACATATTAGAAACACAGTGCAGGAATCGTTAAGTCTGGATGTAAGTAGAATTGTTTAAAACGTAAGTTTAGTTTTATTCTGCGCTGGGCTTATTTGGTAATATTAAAAATAATAAATCTTAAAAATTCTTAAATTAATCATGAGTGATCTAAAAATTCATCTGATGCGAGGAAAATTGTCAGAGTTGATTTTCGTTAAGCGCGTGATGTTTAAACGGTGGACCGTCTAAAACGAAACTTTAAAACGATGTTTACTTAATAATTTTTGCGAAAATGATCTAACGATGGTCGAACTCTCAGGTTATTACTAAAATAATTTATCTTACGAGAATGTGGATTAAAAATTTTACGAGATGAATAGTGAAAGTGAATAGTAAATTCTTGAAAATAAAAAGTAACCTAAAAATGCGGGTGGTTACAGTCTCACCCCCTTAATGGGAATTCCGTCCCGGAATTCAGGATGTGTTACCCGATGTTGAATTGTCTAGGAAAATGTGGATGTATGCGCCGAATTCTAATCTTTGTGTTCTCAAATTTTTGGTCATAGAATGTATTATATACCATGTGGCTTAAGTTGTAATCTAAAGGGTTTTGTTAAAATCTTATAGAGTCTAATATACCTCAAGTTTGGCTTTTCCCGATTCTCAAAACGAATCATATCTTATTGTATCGAGGCTATCAATAAAACCTTAATTTCTAACATGGAGTTTTTGGTGATAGTGTGTGGCATGGAGCCTAATTTGTATTTGTATGGTTTTCTTAGTTGTTTCGTGGGTGATTTTCTAAACACCTTAGTCCAATAAATGGTTAACTAACACTTTCGTCTATATAGTGCCTCAAAATGGAATTGTTTTGTTGTTGTTGGGGTATCTGTTGTTAATCAAAGGTGTAAGATATTGTTGGTGTGAAATGGTTTGTAATGATGTGAAAACTGTCGTTGTAGGGAAAGTCTTGCTTGTGGCAAGTGGTTATCCAAACCATTTCCAAAGTTGATCATGTCTTAGGTGGTTTCGGGATGAAGGTCATATCTTATAGTGTTTAGAAGAAACGTGGTACTGTGAAGTTTTACATACTGACTTATAATGGAGTTCAGATAATGATGTGATATGTTGACGACTAGAAGAGTGTAGCGTATGTTTACCATTATTCTTAGGTAGAGATGTCAAGTTTGTTTTAAATCAAAAGTGAATTTTAAAGGAATATGGCGGAATGATAGCCTTGAAACCTAATCAGGCTAGTACTTCTAAGAAATGACGAGAAGAATTGATGACTATCCCAAGATAGTAGTTCGGATTATCTCATGTATGAAAATTTCAAGAATGAAATTAGGTAGTATAAATAAGATGTTAAGATTTTGCTGAGTGGTAAGACACTATCGTGTCTCTAGATCTTTTTAATGAATTCTAGTGGTTTATCGAGTTTAAGTAGGAAATCAACCTGAATATAACACTTGTATAACTAATCTCAGTGTTTGAAAAATTTAAGTCGAACATAGTTAGTCAGACTATGTTCCACTATCCCTAGGCTAAATATAGGTGACTAGACTATATTTAGCCAAGGTTCGATAAATTTTCCAAATACCTAAATTAGGTATACTTGTGATATGTCCGTAGCTTTTGAGAAATTATCCACGAAGCAAAGGCGACATCAAACCATTCAGTTGCAAGTCCTGGCCATAAAAGACTTGTAACCTATGTTTTCACATTCCATTGCATAGAAGATAGTATGGGTAGATACGTGTGGAAAGGAAATCTTAAGTAATCATAAAATAGTCCATACTTGGCTAGAATCACGAACCTTTAACAATGAAAGTTTCAGAAGAGAATTTTGATGAATGTAGAGAGAGTTGCTGAACTTCAGCTTTTGTAGATGATGAGTCAGTTTATCTTTTAGAAATCCCATTTCTTGTATTTCCATTAGGGAAATTGATAGACTATGACGGGTTTCATGTAAAACAATATCATATAATGTTTATAAGAAACATTTTAGAGACTATTGTATAACTTACAATATCTGAGGAGTAGTTGAGACCATTGTGCAACTCACAATGTCTGAGAAATAGTTGAGACCATTGTGTAACTCACAATGTCTAGGAAATAATAGAGACCATTGTGCAACTCACAATGTCTAAGAAGTGATGGAAAGATCATTGTGTAACCCACAATGTCTTGAGAAATAAATGAGATCACTGTAGGATTTACAGTGTCCGAGAATATAATAGAGACCACTGTATCTCACAGTGTCTTGAAAAATGAATGAGACCATTGTATCTCACAATGTCTGGGAAGTAGGAAAGACCATTGTAACCAGTTACAATGTCTTGGAGGAAGTTTCGAAATCCTAAAATGCACGAGTAGATGCATGATTGGGAGATTAGGAAAACATGATTTTGCCGTAATGCCTTAGAATAGGCATACGTAAATATGTTTAGTACATTGTTTATGATTGAAATTATGTCAGGTATATATATCAATATACTAGTATGTTTGTATAGCTTAAAATGCCTAAAAGTCACATAATCGTCTGGAGGATGGAAGGCATGGAGAACGGAAGGCTATAAAATGTTTTTGTTTGTAAAAGTAGTTATAGTTTAAGTCTCAATTAGACCCGTTTCTCTATAACCATAGCTCTGATACCAATCTGTAACACCCCCAACTTCGTGATACGCAACGGAATTCAAACTGGGTGTTACTTCATGGCACAACAGTCATAACAATAGAAAACGAACTCTAATGGAGTCGTTTTAAAAGATTTATCATTCGATTTATATAAATATCAGAGTTTACAAAGATGAGGTCCCAGTTGGTTCCAAGTTTACAAAATACATTAAATTGATTTTCGATTGATAATAAAATTTATAGCCTTCTTGATCTAGTCCTCGCTCTTCCGTGCCAGCTTCCGACATTATGGACCTGAAATACATGCTTAAAACTGTCAACACAAAGGTTGAGTGAAATTCATAGAGTTTGTTTGATGGTTGAACACATTATGTTTGTAGTGTGAGTTATAAATTCACACCAATGGTTTGAAAACCAAAACAGTTATTATTAGACTAAGCATCATGCAATCAAGGCGTTAACGTGTTCCAAAATTAATTGGAGAAAATGTCGGTGCGTGCCCTATCTGGTAAAATTGCCGTTTTTACCAATGTTACTCAAATATAGTGCGTTTGTTTGCCTTTAATGGGGCCAACACAAACGGGATTCGTCAATCCCAATAGATCTATTCACAATATTCGCGCCCACTCTCACATAGTGATTAATGATTCATGATTTAGGGACTTATGTTTGGCAAATGCGGTAACTTAGTGCTAATAAAACAATCAGATAAGCATACAGTTTGAAAGCAATGTGTTCGGTTTGAAATAAAGCATGTATCTCCCCCAAGGGTTTGTAAAACAATTAAGTAATAAAAGTGGGGCTATGAACTCACGGTAATCCGTAAAAGTTTAGAGTACTTGTAAAAGTAAATGAAAATATTTGAGCATGTATCTCCCCCAAAAGTAAATCAAAATGTATTGATGAGTGTCTAAATACTCATCATTTTTGTACCATTTAAACTGCAAAAACATCTGAAAACACTCAGAAATGCATCAAAATGATAAAAATATCACAAATAAGTGTTTTATGTGTTTTAAATGCAAAAATATCAAAATCTGGTGAAAAACGTATCAAATTTGCATAATTGGCAGTTTTAGTCCCCCAAGTTTCAAAAGTTGTCAAAAACAGTCCCTGGTAAGTCTAAATAAAGAGAAATGTTATTCAAGGTCCCTGAAATATTCTAATTTGTCAAAAATGGTCCTTGAATAAATATTTTGTAAAATGGCAGAAAAGGTCCCTGAACTTTGAAATTTGGCAAGTTTAGTCCCTGGAAAATTTGAAATTGTCAAAACAAGTCCTTGTACTTTTGAAGGTTGTCAGTTTTAGTCCTTGTAACAACTTTTGAATAATGGCAGGATTAGTCCTTCAAGAATTGGATAATTACATTTTAGTCCTTGTTATATTAAACTAAGACTTGACCCTTTCCCACATATGACCCCTGCCAGAAAAGACCTTTTGGACCCCCTTCCCATTTTGACCCCCTGGTCAAACCAACCAGTCAAAATATCCATTTCCCTCCCACTGGGTTTTCTCCCCCACTAGGCCCTGCAACCTCTTCCACCACCTCTCCAACTCCAGTTTCCAACACCTTATCTCCTCAAAATCACTCACCTCATCATTACAAACCCACCCCCCCTAGCTGTAAAGTCAGAAAGCCCTATAAGTCAAATTTAACCATTTCCCGCCAAAATGATAAAAGTGGCCAAAATCCACTAAAGTGACCCAATTGCCCTGGAAAGTGGTGGGATTCTCTCATAAGGACACGTGGACTCAGATTGAAGTATAAAAGGGGAAGAAGATTGAGGAAACAGCAGTAGTTAGTTTTTAAAAATTTCTTTGTATGTCGTATTTTCTAAAATTAGCTTAATTAATGTCTTAAGATGTAATATTCTGTTCTAATGTACTTAAGTTGAGTTTTTGCATCAATATAAACTGTTTTCAAGTTATAATTCAAGGTTGCACTTAAATTTCAAATCTTCATGTTACTGTTGCAAATTGCAGTCTAAAATTTTTATGTTTAAACTTCTATTAGCTTCTTTGAGAGCTTAAACAAGTTTAATTAAGCTCCATATAGCTTTTGGCAAGCTTGAAGATCAGTTTCAAGCAGATTTGGTTACTGGTCAATGAAAGTCAAACTAGGCCAAGCATTAGACATGGTGATGAAATGGGTGGATGCAGGACTTGATTTTGGGTTGAGAATGAAGTAGAATAGCAGTCTTTGGGTTTGGTTTTAAGCTGCACATCAGCTGAGCACATGTGAGTGATTTGCTCACTTCCATTTCAAGCCACTTTTGCATATTATGTATCTGTGAGAATTGGTAGTTTTTACCTGTGTAAGTAGTTATAATTAGGTTATATGAACTTAGTTTAATCCTTACTGCATGCTATTTTTAGTGTTTGTACTAGTTTAATTTGTTTAACAGTTTATTAGGGGTGTTTGGATTTATTAGTTCAGTCATGTTATAGGCTGCTTGTGATGTTGCTTATGCTAGTCTCATGTCTCATTAGCTCATAGTAACTCATAGAAACAAGAAAAATCAGTTTTCAACTGTAAGAAAGTCAAAATCAGTTCTAAGCTTTCATTAGTTTCATTTCAGTAGGATTAAGCTTAAGATAGTTTGCATTTAGGCTTAGACTTAGTTAATATAGTTATAATTAGTCTTAATAAACTTTATAACATCAGTTTTAATCAATTTCATTGAATCAAAGTTCATGAAAGTCAAAGTAACAAGTTTTTTAAAGAAAGTCAAATTTCAGCATAAGCAGTTTTTGAATAAAAGTAATATTTTTAGTATGAGTTCATTACTAATATTTAGCTTATGCCCTTATGGGATAGTAAAATTTAGCTGCTAAAGAAAAATATAAAAATATTAGCTTTTATTAAATTAGCTTATAGACAGCTTGTTCAGTAGCTTCTTTTAGATACCAGTTATGAAAACTCCCCTGTTCACAGAGCCTCTAGTCCATTTAATAAGCTCACAGAGAGCTTATTAGTAGCCTCTAGCTTATGTAATTTAGTTTTTTAAATAGTCCACCTAGCTGTCTCTCTAGTTCAATTATTATTTTTACATTAATAGCTTATTTAATAAGCCTGCCAATAGTTTCTAATATTGTCCAAATTGTTTAAGTATGCCAATAAAACAGTTTTACCAAGTTTTTCAAAAGCCTCTCATAAGCTCCCCAGTGAACATAACAGTAAGTAACTTGGCTTTTTGAAGAGCTTATTAGGTCAACTAGCTGATCCAAGTAATTGTTTTCATTTCCTAGCTTATTTAGTTGCTCAAAATCAGCTTGAAAGGTACCTGGTACTTAAAACAGTGTCCTGAGCAAAAGTAGTTATACAAATGCTTATTTGAAGCTTATGCAGAGCTTATTTCTAGTAATTTTTGCTTTCTCAGTTATCAATTTAGTTTATTATAAGTTAATTAGCTTATCTTTAGTTTCTTTATTGCTTATTTACTAGCTTATAAGCCTAATGGCTTAATCTTGTGCTTATTTCCATCATATTGCCCACTGTTGAGAATGATAAGCTCATACAGAGCTTATAAGTGATTTTCAATAAAAGTCACAGTTGTAAAAAATGCTTATTTTAAAGTGCTTAAGTAGTTTGTAAAAAGAAAAATCCAAAAATAAAAAGTTAACAAAAAGGCACTGCTGGGACTCGAACCCACGCCACTTAGCTCACCACACACACTCCTTACCGTTTGCCCTTGGGACTTGTCTCGTTTATTTTATGCACAATCAAATCTTTAAGTACCATTTGGGCAGTTTAGTTCATAAGCCATTTTTGCTTATTTTCAGCTTATTCTTTAGAGCTTTTTCAGTTTTTGTATTTTTTATAAAAGTGTATTAGTATTAAGTATTTTCTATAAAAGTTTCAGATTTTTCTCGTTATTTTTAGTATTTTTAAACATTTAATTAGTGTTTTATAGTAATTAAATCATAATAAAAAATATAAAAGTCAAAAAAATATAAATCTTTTTTCTAAAATTTTCTTTTATCATATATTTTGTAAGAAAATTGATTTTACACTTGTAGGCATTTTATTTCATAAAATTTACGTTTTTGCTTGCGCTCCAGCGTAATTTTTAAACGTAACGCTCGTTTTTGTTTTAGACTACGTTTTTAGATATTTTGAGTTTACGTTTTAGTTAAAATAGTTTATTTAAGTTATTTTGTTTTATAAAATCAAATAAACGTTCATCGATCTGTAAAAATAGTGATAGCGTTTATTTAATAGATTTTATCTTTTATTTCTTTTAATTTGCATTTAAGTCGCTTTAATTTGTAAATCTTTTCTTTAGGTATAAATTTCTCAAAAACCTTATTGATCACTATCCTTAGTGATTATTCGACATCTGAAGTTGTTTTAAGCACCAATTCATCCTCCGTGGGACTTAACGACCCGGGAATTCCCTATATTCTCTGATCTTCATTTGCATTTGTGTCTGAGCTGTTTTAAGTCTGTTTAGACTTGACTGTTTAGCACCAATCAAATTTTGGCGCCGCTGTCGGGGAGGCTGTAAGCGTGTTTTAAGCATTTCCAGATCCATCCTTGCACATATACCACCTTTTTGTAAACAGTTTTTTGTAAAGTTAATCAAAATCAAAAGTTCATTAACACTTTTCCTAAAGTGTTAACAACACCAAAAATATTTTCATTCTTTGTTTTTACAAAATGTTTATTCAAAAATCCAAAAATATCCATCTTTACCCTCTCACATCTTTGATTCTTCATTTCTTACCTTCTGTAAACCTTTGATTCTTTTTATGTCTTATCCTCACCCTCTTGATTGTCAATGGTGTGGTGGTCCTTATAATGGTGGCAATTGCCCCAGTTGTAGCATGGTGGAATCAGGAAACGGGTCTGTCTATAACCAAGATCCCTATTCCTACCATAACACAACTGATTTATTCCATCAACTACCACACTGTGAGACTCAGCAGTTTTACTGTTGTGAGTACTGTGGTGGTTCACATTCCAGTTCTGATTGTCAATCAGGAAACACGCTTGTCTATGAGCAGGTTCCTGATAACAATTATGACAACAACACACATAACTCACAGCCACATCAGTTTTACTGTTGTGAGTATTGTGGAGGTCCTCACTCTAGCTCGGATTGTCAAACAGGGAACCCAATTCCTTGTAACAATTACGACTCTTCATATCAAGACCAACCTCCACAGTACCAAATGATTCAAGCGACTCCTCATGAAACTACGACAGACCTTCTACTGAAGACTCTGGAGTTATTAAAAGAACTTAAGAAGGAGTCGGCTATGTCCTCCCAAGATAATCCAAATGAGAAATCCATGGAAGTTTTGTTAGCCGAAGAGCGGGCCGCTAAATTAGATTCCCAGATTGCCTTTGAAAAATCTGTTAAGGAATCAATTGCAAAAGAAAAAGCAGCCAAATCTAGCTCTCGATTCCGTTTCATTCCTGATGACGATGATGATGAAGTTACCCTTGATATTAGTCAACTTTGTACAGATTCATCAAGTTCATCAGTTGAAATTCCTTCCATGAAAAGTCAGGGAGAAAAGACTATGATGGAACTACTAGCAGAAGAACAAATGGAAAGTATAAAACATATGTATGCTAGTCCTTCTCAGCTCCCTCAGTCAGTTGATATCCCAGCAGTTGAGATTCCATCTCAAACAACTGCTATCACACCCGAAGCTCCCACTCACTCTCTAAACATGGGGGACGAGCATCTTGACACTGTTCCTGAAAAGGAATCGGACGAATTCATAAAGTCTAGTGTTGAGGACCTTGTCCCAATCCCAAGAGAGTCACAGGGAATTCTTGATCATGTGTGTGATATCCCTCCTCCTCTTATCTTCCAAAATGATCATATTGAGATGTTCTCCGATTCTAATGATAATGATTCATTATCTTGTGGAGACATCGTTTATGTGGAAGATTTACCTTCTGAGCTTGTTAGCTTAGAAGACGAGAATGATGAAGTTACTGACACTAAAATCAAAGATGAAGCACTTCGTGCAACATTACTGAATGTCAGACTTCTCATTTCTAAAATCGAGGCTTTCAATGAAAAACCTATTTCATCTCCTATCCCCATTAAGGATAGTGACATTCTTTCCGATGATTCTATTCCGGAAATGAAAGCCTTCTGTTTTGATATTATGGGAGAGAAGATTAGTGGCAGTACCACTTTTCATTCTCATAATTCTCTCCCCGATTATGAATCATTTACATTGGATGAGTTCACCAGTGAACCCACTGATACCAATTCTGAATATGATTCATTCACCTTCATGGAGTTCACAGATGAACTCACTCATATCATATCTCTACCGGAGTATGATAACTTCTACTTTGATCTAGACACACCCGGGATATGTCTAGACCAATTGAGCTTAAAAGATGAAATTCATGAAACCATGAATTCTCCTGTGAGTGATGATGAGTTAATCATGATCTTCATCATGACTTTCTTTCTCTTTTTCACCTATCCCGTGGCTTCTCCTGTTCTTCACTCCTTCGGGAATGAAGACATTATCTTTGACCCTGGCATTTCCATGTGCCATTTGTGAGCCGGGTCTTTCTATATCTCATCGGTGTGGAACTTTCACGTACTTCAATGTTTGTCTAAACATCTTGAATGAAAGTCCGATGGAGATTGTCTCTTCCACTTACTTCCCCATGAACCAATTAATTCGGGGTCGAGTCAAGCTAGCGACTCGGTAATCAAAAACAGTAGCTAAACATGGGTTTTCACCCGTGTGTACCACCCTAGTGTGGGGGAGATGCCCCACATGTTGTATATAGATCTTAAAAAACTTTGAAAATTGTAAATATTAAAAAAGAGAATAATTGTTGTGTTTCTACACTTAGTTAGTAATGTTATCTTTTTACGTTCTAAGTTTCGGCATAACAGCCGGTACTTTGAATATTGAGGACAATATTCATTTCTAAGTGTGGGGGGGAAATTCTGGCGAATTTTGATCATAAATATACCTTTTTAGTCCCTTTTTCCCCCAAAATGGCCAAATTTTAAAATTTTTTTTTAGTGGAAGTACTATGTACTAAACACAACAAATGGTAATCAGTCCACCATGTCTAACCCACATAAGGATTGGCTAATCCAGGAGCAAACGGCTCTTGGTAAAGATATCTCAAATCCGTTGACGGCTTACAATTTGCCCAAAATTGTATGGTATTCAGCTCACCATATCCTTAAAAGTGAAGAGTTGGCTAGCCCGCAAGTTTATGGCTTGTGGTAAAGGCAGTGGAAAAACCATAATTGGTAATCAGCTCACCAAAGATAATATTGATAATTTATCTAAGAGCTGGCTAGTCCAGAAGGGTACGGCTTCTGGTAAAGATAAATCAAATCCGTTGAAAGCTGGTGGTTTGCTCAAAATCACATGGTTATCAGTGTACCATGGTTCTTACTTGAACTGAAACATTTGGCTACTCCAGAAGTAATGGCTTTTGGTAAAGAGATAAAATCCATTAATTTTTCTCAAAACATTGCTAGGGACTAGCAATATCTTAGTGTGGGGGATTGATAAGTGTCTAAATACTCATCATTTTTGTACCATTTAAACTGCAAAAACATCTGAAAACACTCAGAAATGCATCAAAATGATAAAAATATCACAAATAAGTGTTTTATGTGTTTTAAATGCAAAAATATCAAAATCTGGTGAAAAACGTATCAAATTTGCATAATTGGCAGTTTTAGTCCCCCAAGTTTCAAAAGTTGTCAAAAACAGTCCCTGGTAAATCTAAATAAAGAGAAATGTTATTCAAGGTCCCTGAAATATTCTAATTTGTCAAAAATGGTCCTTGAATAAATCTTTTGTAAAATGGCAGAAAAGGTCCCTGAACTTTGAAATTTGGCAAGTTTAGTCCCTGGAAAATTTGAAATTGTCAAAACAAGTCCTTGTACTTTTGAAGGTTGTCAGTTTTAGTCCTTGTAACAACTTTTGAATAATGGCAGGATTAGTCCTTCAAGAATTGGATAATTACATTTTAGTCCTTGTTATATTAAACTAAGACTTGACCCTTTCCCACATATGACCCCTGCCAGAAAAGACCTTTTGGACCCCCTTCCCATTTTGACCCCCTGGTCAAACCAACCAGTCAAAATATCCATTTCCCTCCCACTGGGTTTTCTCCCCCACTAGGCCCTGCAACCTCTTCCACCACCTCTCCAACTCCAGTTTCCAACACCTTATCTCCTCAAAATCACTCACCTCATCATTACAAACCCACCCCCCCTAGCTGTAAAGTCAGAAAGCCCTATAAGTCAAATTTAACCATTTCCCGCCAAAATGATAAAAGTGGCCAAAATCCACTAAAGTGACCCAATTGCCCTGGAAAGTGGTGGGATTCTCTCATAAGGACACGTGGACTCAGATTGAAGTATAAAAGGGGAAGAAGATTGAGGAAACAGCAGTAGTTAGTTTTTAAAAATTTCTTTGTATGTCGTATTTTCTAAAATTAGCTTAATTAATGTCTTAAGATGTAATATTCTGTTCTAATGTACTTAAGTTGAGTTTTTGCATCAATATAAACTGTTTTCAAGTTATAATTCAAGGTTGCACTTAAATTTCAAATCTTCATGTTACTGTTGCAAATTGCAGTCTAAAATTTTTATGTTTAAACTTCTATTAGCTTCTTTGAGAGCTTAAACAAGTTTAATTAAGCTCCATATAGCTTTTGGCAAGCTTGAAGATCAGTTTCAAGCAGATTTGGTTACTGGTCAATGAAAGTCAAACTAGGCCAAGCATTAGACATGGTGATGAAATGGGTGGATGCAGGACTTGATTTTGGGTTGAGAATGAAGTAGAATAGCAGTCTTTGGGTTTGGTTTTAAGCTGCACATCAGCTGAGCACATGTGAGTGATTTGCTCACTTCCATTTCAAGCCACTTTTGCATATTATGTATCTGTGAGAATTGGTAGTTTTTACCTGTGTAAGTAGTTATAATTAGGTTATATGAACTTAGTTTAATCCTTACTGCATGCTATTTTTAGTGTTTGTACTAGTTTAATTTGTTTAACAGTTTATTAGGGGTGTTTGGATTTATTAGTTCAGTCATGTTATAGGCTGCTTGTGATGTTGCTTATGCTAGTCTCATGTCTCATTAGCTCATAGTAACTCATAGAAACAAGAAAAATCAGTTTTCAACTGTAAGAAAGTCAAAATCAGTTCTAAGCTTTCATTAGTTTCATTTCAGTAGGATTAAGCTTAAGATAGTTTGCATTTAGGCTTAGACTTAGTTAATATAGTTATAATTAGTCTTAATAAACTTTATAACATCAGTTTTAATCAATTTCATTGAATCAAAGTTCATGAAAGTCAAAGTAACAAGTTTTTTAAAGAAAGTCAAATTTCAGCATAAGCAGTTTTTGAATAAAAGTAATATTTTTAGTATGAGTTCATTACTAATATTTAGCTTATGCCCTTATGGGATAGTAAAATTTAGCTGCTAAAGAAAAATATAAAAATATTAGCTTTTATTAAATTAGCTTATAGACAGCTTGTTCAGTAGCTTCTTTTAGATACCAGTTATGAAAACTCCCCTGTTCACAGAGCCTCTAGTCCATTTAATAAGCTCACAGAGAGCTTATTAGTAGCCTCTAGCTTATGTAATTTAGTTTTTTAAATAGTCCACCTAGCTGTCTCTCTACTTCAATTATTATTTTTACATTAATAGCTTATTTAATAAGCCTGCCAATAGTTTCTAATATTGTCCAAATTGTTTAAGTATGCCAATAAAACAGTTTTACCAAGTTTTTCAAAAGCCTCTCATAAGCTCCCCAGTGAACATAACAGTAAGTAACTTGGCTTTTTGAAGAGCTTATTAGGTCAACTAGCTGATCCAAGTAATTGTTTTCATTTCCTAGCTTATTTAGTTGCTCAAAATCAGCTTGAAAGGTACCTGGTACTTAAAACAGTGTCCTGAGCAAAAGTAGTTATACAAATGCTTATTTGAAGCTTATGCAGAGCTTATTTCTAGTAATTTTTGCTTTCTCAGTTATCAATTTAGTTTATTATAAGTTAATTAGCTTATCTTTAGTTTCTTTATTGCTTATTTACTAGCTTATAAGCCTAATGGCTTAATCTTGTGCTTATTTCCATCATATTGCCCACTGTTGAGAATGATAAGCTCATACAGAGCTTATAAGTGATTTTCAATAAAAGTCACAGTTGTAAAAAATGCTTATTTTAAAGTGCTTAAGTAGTTTGTAAAAAGAAAAATCCAAAAATAAAAAGTTAACAAAAAGGCACTGCTGGGACTCGAACCCACGCCACTTAGCTCACCACACACACTCCTTACCGTTTGCCCTTGGGACTTGTCTCGTTTATTTTATGCACAATCAAATCTTTAAGTACCATTTGGGCAGTTTAGTTCATAAGCCATTTTTGCTTATTTTCAGCTTATTCTTTAGAGCTTTTTCAGTTTTTGTATTTTTTATAAAAGTGTATTAGTATTAAGTATTTTCTATAAAAGTTTCAGATTTTTCTCGTTATTTTTAGTATTTTTAAACATTTAATTAGTGTTTTATAGTAATTAAATCATAATAAAAAATATAAAAGTCAAAAAAATATAAATCTTTTTTCTAAAATTTTCTTTTATCATATATTTTGTAAGAAAATTGATTTTACACTTGTAGGCATTTTATTTCATAAAATTTACGTTTTTGCTTGCGCTCCAGCGTAATTTTTAAACGTAACGCTCGTTTTTGTTTTAGACTACGTTTTTAGATATTTTGAGTTTACGTTTTAGTTAAAATAGTTTATTTAAGTTATTTTGTTTTATAAAATCAAATAAACGTTCATCGATCTGTAAAAATAGTGATAGCGTTTATTTAATAGATTTTATCTTTTATTTCTTTTAATTTGCATTTAAGTCGCTTTAATTTGTAAATCTTTTCTTTAGGTATAAATTTCTCAAAAACCTTATTGATCACTATCCTTAGTGATTATTCGACATCTGAAGTTGTTTTAAGCACCAATTCATCCTCCGTGGGACTTAACGACCCGGGAATTCCCTATATTCTCTGATCTTCATTTGCATTTGTGTCTGAGCTGTTTTAAGTCTGTTTAGACTTGACTGTTTAGCACCAATCATGTATAAAAACAGGGGCTATGAAACTCACCTCAGAGTAAATGATATCAAATGTATAATGAGAATGATGGATATGTCGTGAGAACTTCTACGTGCAACCTAAAAATGAAATGTTGCGACTTAAGTTTGGAATAATGTTTAAGAAAACATAAACCATCCTATATATATATATATATATATATATATATATATATATATATATATATATATATATATATATATATATATATTCCTATGTTGATCACGATGTAGTACATGGTTTATGTATATGTCGTTTATAGAAATGGTCTAGTTGTGAAAACGTGTATAGTTTATATATATATCGTACTACCGTTCGGGCCATCATAATTCAGAGGTCATGTAGTAAACGTTCGAGGAGCTAGGACACTTTAAATCGTAAATCCAGCAACTCGTCGATACGTTTTACTCAAATGAAACCCCTCACATGAAGCTCCCTAGTTTTGTAGCACTTAGTAGATAAAACATAAGTTTTATTTATATATCACAAGTGTCATATGGTTTGTAAACACAAGTTACAAGGTTGTTTGGTTTTGATTAGGAATCATAATGGTTATTACAAATATCGGCATAATTTATATCACAAGTGTTTAAAGAAAAGCTTACAATTTTCTAAATTGTAAAGTTGGTTATTACAAGTTCTCGTCGTTTCATATATATGATTACCTTAGGTAACGATCTTTGGTAAACAAGCCTTGAGGCTTTAGCCATGGCCTTGCCGTGACTTTGGTCTTGACTACCATGGTCTTGAGACTCAACTTTGGTCTTAGCCGTAGCCGTGGTCTTGGTTTATGGCCATTAGGCCTCTTGGTTTGCTTTTAGTTGTGACAAAAGTATAGTTGTGAGACTATATTTACGGCAGTTTCTGTTTTTGAAAGATTTTGGCCTATTTATGCGTTTTCAAGGCCCGAGCTTCTTTGTTATTGAAGGAAAACGTCGTTCCGGACAACTTTCGTGTTTTAACTTTTTTATGATTCGGACCAGAAGTATGACTTTCAAAATGGCAAAACCCTTAACAGTTTCAAAATGGCAGTTTTGGCGTTTTGGTTTCGCTAACTTCTTTTGCCTATAACTTTTGACTCGTTTGTCCGTTTTGGGTGATTCAAATTGCTATGTTTACCTTTTTATATTGTCTACCATATTATGTAAGTTGGAAAGTCCTTATATTACTGTTTTTAATGGTCTCACATGTGTAGATTATGACTAGTTTACTAGTTTGTTACTTTTATGACCATATGTGAATTAAAACAAGTGATTGAGTATATGTACATCATGAATCAACATAGTAACTATATATATAGCATGAAATAGTTAAGATTATGAATAATAAAGATGAGATGATGGTGGTGATAAGTTGCTTACAACTTTTGGCTTTCAATAAGAAATGAGTAACTTAGTAAGGATCGGACATTGATTGAACACTTAGGACTTCGGATTGAGCTAGCTTTCTACACCTTGGCACCCTTGCAATCTTGAAGAGTTGGTGATGAAGTATTAAGTGACTTGAGTGGATCTAAACTCAAGAAGATCACTTAAACTTGCTAGAGATTTGATGTAGTAGCTTGATCTTTTGGAACTTCCTTGCATAAACTTGGAGTTTATGGAACAAATTATGGAAGATATGAGGGTTTGATGATATGAACGACCCATTTCAGTTTATTAGGGTGTTTAGGATGTATTTCACTTGCTATTTATAGGAGGGTAAGTTTGGTTAACCATATATTGGGTTAAATATTAACCATGGTTAGGTTTAGGACACTTGTAATGATCTTAATGAACCAAGGTTAGGATGATGCCACCAATATGATGACTACCCCCCTAAGTTCTGTCATGGAAGAGATAAGATGACTTATGTGGTTAGTTTTGATCTTATCTTGGTTACGGAGTGAGTTTTGGTTCCGTTAATCGCTAACCGAAGCCATAAAACGTAAAACCGGGTATCGTAAAAATACGAAATTTGTAGGAATGATGAAACTCATCATTATACTCCATATAAAAATATAAAATGGGTGATAAGTCTTATTGGGTGCAAAAACGCTGCTTAAAGCTGGAAATACGGGTCAAAAACGCGTAATTCGCAGTTTATCGGAAAAGAACGAAATTTCAGGGAAACGACCGTGAATTTATTTAGAGTAGACTAAAATTAGTCTAAAAGTGATATGAGATGTTAAAATGTGGTTTTCGTCATACGCGGGATAACTTTACAGTTATTCGTGAAGTTTAAAAGTTACGCGATTTAAGCAGAAATGTAGAACGTACAAGGTTAATTCCTTTATGGTCAAAGGAGGAGGGAAATATGTTTGACTTTTCCAAAAATGTAAAAGTGTCAAAAACATATTAGAAACACAGTGCAGGAATCGTTAAGTCTGGATGTAAGTAGAATTGTTTAAAATGTAAGTTTAGTTTTGTTCTGCGCTGGGCTTATTTGGTAATATTAAAAATAATAAATCTTAAAAATTCTCAAATTAATCATGAGTGATCTAAAAATTCATCTGATGCAAGGAAAATTGTCAGAGTTGATTTTCGTTAAGCGCGTGATGTTTAAACGGTGGACCGTCTAAAACGAAACTTTAAAACGATGTTTACTTAATAATTTTTGCGAAAATGATCTAACGATGGTCGAACTCTCAGGTTATTACTAAAATAATTTATCTTACGAGAATGTGGATTAAAAATTTTACGAGATGAATAGTGAATTTGAATAGTAAAAGTGAATAGTAAATTCTCGAAAATAAAAAGTAACCTAAAAATGCGGGTGGTTACACAGTTTTAATGTGAAGATGGAGTTTCATAAAGAGGATCCTGGAATGACGAACCATGTGAATGTATTTGGTGAATGGAGGGAGTTTGCACGTGATTGTAATTTTGGCTACAACAAAATGATAAGGTTCAAGTTCATGCATTTGCTCACAGATATGGCAGGAGATGAAGTGGAGGTGTACACTGTGTTCCACGCGTGTTAAAAACTTATCCTATAAAAACTTATGTTTATTTTGGATTGTTAGTATGATCTGAACTAATGTGTGGATATATGCTTTGTTATGTTATGTTGTGATGGTGAAGATATTTGCTGTTTTTTGGATTATCAAATAGCCTATTATGAATAGGTTAATCAGTGGTTTGTTAAAACAATATCCTTGCACTTTAATCTATGTTGTTCCTTAAGATGTGTCTTTGTTTTAAAGTTCTATGTTCCTTAAAATGTGTCTTTGTTTTCAAGTTATATGTTTGTAGATGTTTCATGAAATGTGTTGTTGATAGTTAAATGGATTGCTTATCCATTCATATTTTGTAATGTTGGTCTTATGATTTGTTGGTGATGATGTGAATCTCATATCCATTTTTATTGTTTAATACAAAGTCGGAAAGTTTGTTAGTAGTAATTTTAGTAGGAGATTGCAAAACAAATTGGTTTCAAAATACATTAGGATGAAGTGTCGTAACTGTTCTATCAGATATATCATCTCAGTGATGTCCAATATGTGATAAGGAGTAAGCATTATCTGGTAAGGAGTAAGTATTGTTGATGTCTTTAGATATAACACTTATCTGATAAGGAGTAAGCATTAAGAAACAAACATGTTTTGAAATAATAGAGGCAATGACAATTGAGATAATGAAAAATACTTTTGATGATAACCGATAACATATGTTTATAATGACATTTTACGAATAAACTTATTGTTAATAATGTCAAACTTATAAGCCTATTATTTGTGATGAAAAACTTCATCACAAACATTTGATTCACTAGATTCTTCACAAACATTTGATGCACCGGATTCTTCACAAACATTTGATGCACCGGATTCTTTGTTGTCATCATAATACTCCATAAGATGATTGTGATGTTTGCATTCTTTGTTAATGCAAATCCATTCATCTTTTTCCTCATCGACAGAGTCTTGAAGATCAACAATGTTGTTTAATACATAATTTTCTTCCTGCTTAGGATGGTATAGACATCCTTTATTGTTACAAATAAAACTGTCTTTGTCAGTTTGAGCATCGACAACATGACCACCATTGATAGCCTGATGTGAAGAATCATTGATTAATATGTGACATGCCATCTTCTCGGGGATTTCCTGGAAGTAATCGAATATAAATTACTATGAATATGCAGTTCTAATATTCATTATGTATTACTAACTTATATATTACCATTTCATCATCTGAGACAATGATAACAGGTGGATCTTCAATCCACAATCCATTTGGTGAGTTTGAAATATCTTCTTTCTGTATTGTAATGAAATGTAAAAATGATTGTGAATAAGTATTAACTATTAGTTAAATGCAGTTTTGTATGACTAATATTGAACATTGTAACAAATTGGTAAAAAGCAGTTTTACCTTTGGTGAGTTGTGATGATCCATATGATATTCTCTAAGGAAGTTTAAGAAAACAGTTTTGTTTGGTGTTTTTTGTATTGATGTTGAGAGTTTATATAATGCTTAGAGTGATTGTTATAGTTGGAAATGATATGTTTGTATTATTATTTTTAAATGAAGATTCAAACATTTAATTTTCAGTTATATTAGAAGAATTTTGATTTTTAGAAGATGAAGATATATAGTATTGTTTACATAAAAATGGAAAGATATATTTAAAATTTTATTTGTAATTGTATATTACAATTATGATTTTTGAGTCAAAATATCAAAGAGTTAAAGAATAAGGTTGTATGATTGATGGAAGTGGGCAGGACAAATATCTAAATGAAGCTGCTATTGCTATAGTGAAATGTGTGATTTGCAGTTTGATTTTTTGAACATATGTTCAGTAAATGTAACTAGGGACTACTCCTAAAAATTAGGCTTATAAAATCAAAATATGCTAAGATGTAATACATGAATAGGAAATCCTTACTGGTTGGAGAAGTCGGAAACCACGAACCGCTGATCAGACCGTGTGGTTACAAAACATCTCAGGTGTGATCTTCACAGCTGGATGGGTGACATACCTGAATATAATCCTGGAATAGTAGTCAAAATGAGGATGTTAAAAGAACATTGTGTTCAACTGTGTAGTAACATTCAATGCATCATTTCAACTTTCAGGTAGTATGTACTATTGAGCCACAAGGATAGTGTATAGATATACAGGTAAGGCATAAAATAGGGGTAAGATCAAACAGATAATAAGGCATAACATATGAATAAAATATACTGAAAATAAATATATTGATCAAATCTCTGTCAGGTCACTAGTTTTACAACACAAGCATCAAGAGAAGAGATAGAGAGGCGGATGAACAATATCCAAACACACACACACGATATACTTGGATGGTTATGCGTAGAGATGTGAATGAGAGAATAAATTGAACAACCAACCCTCAAGTGAGGGTTATTACAAGGTATTTATAGGAAGGGGAGCTAGGGCAACACTCCTACTCCCTTCCTTTCCTTAATGGACATGTGCCTAAGCTCATGGGCCTTCTACATAAGCTTAAGCTAATAACAAACATAAAGGCCATAATTAAGCTAACTATTACATATGAATCACTAACACTTGATTTAGGTTTAGGAGTGATTCCAACAATCTCCCCCTAAGTGTCGGTGATGAGTGAATGTAAACGGTGAAGGTACTTGTGGAAAACTAGAAGGGGGGTTGAATAGTTTTACCAATTAAAACTTCCTTTTAAACTATTTAAGTCAATCTATTTGGTTGTGTGTGTTGGATGTTGATAAACAAGCATATAAAGATATGTAATGAAAAGATAAGAGTAAGAAGCACAAAACCACAACGCGAGTATTTATAGTGGTTCGGCTACAAGGACACCTTCCTTGCCCTACTCCACTCCCCGAGTCACCTACTCGAGAGTTTGTAAACACTACACCAATCTCCTTATGGCGGAGAAGCCTTCACAACGTCGCTTAACCTTTTTTTGGTACAAAGCTAAATACCGAGTTCTTTCACACCAAGGCGAACCACACCTAACACAATGTTTCCTACCCTTTATACTATGCTAGGCTAACCACCGAGTTCTTTCACACCTTAGGTGAACTACACCTTCACAACGTCGCCTACCCTTTATTGGGTACTAGGCTAAGCACCTAGTTCCATTGCAATGGAGGAACTACTACCACACTACACCAACGACTAATCCCAAAGGAGATCTACTCCTTTACAACATCATCAAGGACATCAATATCCTTGGATCTAATGCTAGTCTATCTAGTACATCGAAACACACCATATCGAATGTACATATAAGGCACCTTTCACTAATGCCTTTGACTAGATCTACAAGACACCTTTCATTAATGTCTTGTGTCTTCAGTTCTAAGCACCTTTCACTAATGCTTCTTGTCTTGACTTCTAAGCACCTACCACAAGTGCTTATCCTATAGACGATAGATACCCTTCACTAATATCTTCGTCTTGACACTTGAGACATCTTTCACTAATGTCTTTAATACTACACTTCTTTGAAGAAAGAAAGGGATCATCAACAAGAGGACTTCAATAGCCTTGATGATGAGGAAGCATGGCAACTCATGGACTTGAGCTTGCTCGACTTCAACGGTAGTGATCTTGCCTTTAAGAGGAACCTAAAAGATCACACAAAAACAAAACTACAAACATAGATCTCTTGGATCTAAGGTTAGTGAGATTTAACTCAGGGGAGAAAGTATGTTAGAGAGGGGTGAGAAATAATGAAGAAATGGCTCACTATTTATAGAGGAAAAGTCCTACTGTTTCCCCGGATCCCACGGATCCCTACCACAAGGGATCCGGCTAGCAAAACGCTAGGGATCCGTGGTCCGCTCCTCTTTGCCCATGGGTATTTTTGGTTATGGGTCATGGGTCATGGTTTATGGGTTGATCCATGGTTTTCTTTCTAGATACAATGTATCTTAAGGATACAATGAACTTGGTTAAGTGGTATATATAAAACCATGGGTTATGGGTCAAAACCATTTGCTAGTATTTACCCATTTAGTATATACTTGTATTTACCCAATTTTGCATACACTTAGTTTTTACCCATTTTAGTATACTTAGTTTAAGTATATGTTTAACCCAATATGTAAACACTAGTTGTTGTACATACGTATCTAAATCATAAAATCACTTATACTTGTTTTAGTGTTTTATGTGAAAGCGTAAGTGTGTTCGAAAACTATTAACTCAAACTATTTACGTACTTTATTTGTTTCGTTAAAATGATTTTATATTTGTTATCGACAAAACATTAGAAGATCGTAAAATATAAATAAATGTTTTCACAGCTTATTTGTATTAACAATCTCCCCTTTTTTGTTGATGACAAAACATAAAATTATTTTAAGGAAAAATCAAACATTCGTAAAAGTTTGAATTTGTTGTTTTTACTTTCTTCTCCCCCTTTTTGTCGAAACAAAAAGTGTTTGAAAGAAAGCAACACATCGTTTTTAAGAAAAAAAATAGAGAGCAAGTAACGGGAAAGGATCTCGTCGTTACTCCCCCTTGACGAGTCCATCCCTAAGTAAGGGCGTCAAGAAACTAATTCTAATCTAGTTCATTTGCAACTAACTTATGCAAAAGATTACGTCAATGTGATGGGTGTGCTCCCCCTAGATGATTGCAATATTTGCAACGGGAAGTCATGAAATTTAAATCAAAGGTTGCAAGTGATTTTGCAACGTATTGTTTTGACACCAAGCTCCCCCTAGCTTTAGGATGTCAAATTCTTTATGTGTTAATTGAATAACTGCAAAACAAGGGTTAGAAAACAAGTATAATTCACAATTTCCTGCATATGTGATTTAAGTTAGAAAATAAAAACTTTCTGACTTCACGGATCCCACGGTTCCCTCCTAGTAGGGATCCGTCTAGGCAATACTGAGGGATCCGTCTGGCTGATGACTAAAATCAGCAAAGGTGATATAACAAGTAATGTTATCACATAAATGAGATATGAATACATATTCTCAGAAAAATAACAAGTAGCATGTAGTTCCATTTAATAAAATAAGAGTTATGATATACATGACTCTAAAAATAAGAAAATAGACAGTACATGACTAGGAATTTCTAGACTATCTAACGCTTGATGCTAGGACACCACTAAAATCTTCTAGCTCAAGTTTTGTTTAGGTTTGATCTCATCGAAACGTTCGAGGAGATGATAGAACATGAAACGTTGGTCTTCTCGTACTTCATGTATCAAACTTTCAACATGTTGACAATGATAGCAATCTTTGTCATGGCTAGGTAGTGGTGGTGGAGGAAATAAAATGGCTTGATGCGAAGGATCAAGTGAAGCGGCTTGCGGAGCTTCAAACGATGGAGGGATTGGTGGAGGTGCATTTGAGAATGCCTCGACCAAGAATGATGATGGTGGTAAGGAAGTGTCAACTTCCATATGGTCGGGTGGTTGACATTGATGATTTCTCATAATCCATATAGGATTATATGATGGAGACGGCGAAAAGGAAGCCGGAGCAAGTGTTGACTCAACACCTTGATTTTGAACCATTATTCCTCCTAATGAGGAGAATGTTGTCGGCAGAAGCGGATGAGACGGCCTAGGAGGCAAGTCCTCTAAATAGTAGAGGTGTGGTGATGATAGTGGTGAAGTGAATGAAAAATTTCTAGGAATCAATGGTGATGGTTTAGTGGAGATGATATTGTTTGGCCTAGGAGGTATGGTGGTGTTAGGCATAGGTAGTTTTGTGGGTACTATCCTTTTAGGAATTGGTTTGATTGGATGATGAAGGATTCTCTCATTAGTTGGTTTGACGGGAGATGATTCGATTGAGGAGATTTTGTGTATAACACGAGCCTATTTCATGGGTGGTTCTTTGGTGGATAAGTTACTACTTGGGGTTTTTCTCATGATGAAATGATTTCAAGAGCTGAAAGTTAGAGTGAGAGTGATGACTATGGAGGTCCTAACAAGGTGGTTTATAAACTAAGAGATTTGTCAAGTGTATTTAAGCTTTAAGCCACTAGGATTCGTTGGAATGTGATGATTGACATGCACAAGAGTCAACTTCAGAGGTTGGACTGATCTAGGAACTCATTTAAGATGAGATGGAGTGTTTGAGTTAGGAAGATAAGTTGAAATGATTGTTATAGCAATATTTGACCTATACTGTCATCCGGATCCCACGGTTCCTTTCTCAGAGGGATCCGTCTAGGCTAATCCTAGGGATCCGGCTATCAGCAGCTATGAAAGAGTGGAAATGGTGTTTCTAAAATCTAAGACCTATAACATCTTGAGTGTTTCAGTCTTCCTAAGTGTCTTAAATGAAGGGGTGCTTAAGTACTTGAAGGTGGTGAGTGATGTAGCTAATGATTGTCTTTTGTGGAAGGATTTGGAACTTTCATGGGTACCAATGAATGAACAAGGATGACACTAAAGAAGAGAGTGTCAATTGAAGCTAAATGATCCTAGAGATGAGGTTGTGACTTAGGATTGTGTTTTGGAAAATATCCTAATGGTTTTGAGATGGGAAAACTAGGATTTGATCAACTTTGATCAATTTTGAGGTGAGATTGATTTATGATCAATTTTGTTATAAAAGATTTTTAACCTAGATGTGAAGGGTAAAAATATGAAGTGTGAGTTTTGAGAGCGGAAGAGTGATGGATTAAAACAAAGTGATAGATCTATGAATATCTTAGAGTGTGTTCTATGTGAGTTGGAATGAATAGGAAAGATCAACCTATCTTGATAAAGTCTTAATCTACCTTAAGACACTATGTTTAGCTTAGTGTGAGGTGTTCTAAGGATGTGTTTGACATACAATGCTTGCAATTACATTTTCTGTTTTGCTGGATCCCACGATTCCCTAGATGTAGGGATCCGTTTAGTACAACATTTGGGATCCGTCTATCTGCTAAACAGAACCTTACTAAAGGTATGCAATGATCTTGACAATGCATTATATTCCTAGTTTTGTTTAAAGGAGTTCTAAAACTAGGATATCAAATGTAAGATGTTTTATTTCATGAAAGAAATAGGATTACATTGATAAATAATGAGTAGAGTAGAATTGATCCTATTTGACTATTCTAGGTTCCTTGAGTGTCTTCGCTAGGAGGATCATTATGTGATTGATGGGTATTGGTGGAATCAAGAATGAAGAAAGTCTTTATGAGAGATATGTTTAGCGGTTCCATCATCTTGTTCACAAGTACGTACAACGGACTTTGAAATTAAGGATGGAAGTGCATAACATTGTGATAGAGGCGTGTCAAGAACATTCCATAAGGGATGAGTTTATTCTTGGAGCCTTGAAGATTTGCAATTCGCCTTGCGAAGAAGTAGGCGAGATTGTTTGGTTGTTGTGTTAGCAAACAGTACAACATGTGAGCACAACAAGCGGGAAGAATATCTCCATTTCCCCTAAGACTCCAAACATTTTCACGTAGAATGAGAGCAAGAGGCTTGTACTCTTCTCGGATATCCCGTGTATGGATAATGTTTGGATTGGAGTAATATGGTCGAGGTTTGCATATTATGCGATTTAAATCTTCCGGAGAGGGTATGTGTGAACAATATGGACTATTTTCTTCACGAAAGTTGAAGAGAGAATCAAGAGACCAATCTTCGGTGAAAACACTTTGTCCATGATTTGGAATCTGGAGAATGTGAGCAAAATGCCCAAGGGTTAGAGTGAACTTTTGGTTTTTGATGTAAAACCAAAGAGATAGAGAGCGATCCTCGTTACGAACGAGTTCGACTTGACGGAAGAATTCCATTATGAACCTTGGACATATCTTCTCGTTGATTTCAAGAAGACATTCTATTCCTATGGCTCGGAAGGAGGTATTGATACCTTCTTCGAATTGTAGAGAGGTGTCTACAATACGTCCTTCATGGAAGTGACGGTTTTCGAGATTATTGAACCTACGGACATGATTGCCAGGTGTGTTGGGCTCAAGGGAGATGTTCGGGGTGTAGACGCTAGTGAGTGAATAATCAAACTCGTATTCATGCGTCATAGTTGAACCTATAGAGGTGATGGGTTAATAGGAGGTGATGTTTATGGTCAACCTATAATAATATAACGTTTTTACTAGATTTTATTAACAATGGTATTTAACACTTAACTAACTCATGGTTTTGAAATTCTAGTGGATTATTACTTTTAGAAAGATAGTGGTTTTTAATCTTGCATGAAAAATGTTATCCAGTAGGACGGATCCCACGGTTCCTTTACAAAAGGGATCCAGCTAGTATATCTTCCGGGATCCGTAGATCTGTAGTAACAGACACAGATTTGATAAAAGGATTTACAGTTTTTATACCACGAGATATGTTTTATACTACATTTTCTTTTAGCATGCATACATGACCTCTAATGTATCACAAAAATATAAAACATATAAATCAAAAGAAATGATAAACACATAATAGTAACCTAGATAAACTAGATTAATAATGTTGCATTTCAATACTAAGGATGATACAAAGGATTGGGTATATGACCCCAATATAGATTAACAACACAAAGTAAATGTCTCCGTATGTGAACTTCATCATAGGGAACACAAGTGCGATGAGTGTTAGGGCGATGAGCACGAGTGCGATGTAAACCATGTTGATGATGGATCTTCTTGATTTCGATTGAGATGGAATGAGGAGGAAGATGAAGTTTTTGAAAGAGAGGAAATTTTTGAAATTGGAAGATTTAAAAAAAATGAGAGTTTGATAAAGTGGTCGACGGTGGGAGTTTTTATGGGGAAGGAGGAATTTTTGAATTCGTGTTTTGTTTTATTGGATTAAAAGAAACAAAACATAATTTTTATATACCACAACTTTATATGAGAAATAAAACACGTATGTGAGAAAAAGGCTTCCTAATGAAGCTTCAAGTAAAACATGTAATTTGCACAAAAGATAATCATATAAATACCTAACTAGGTATACTTTATTATCAAGCAAAGTAATAAGAGAATCATACCTTTAGCGCACTTAGGAATGTCTTTACAAATGACACAGCAAATGTCACTTAGACTATTCCCGCTCCTTTGCGTTTAAGATACCTTCTTAAGGAAGGTATTCTTGTTACCAAGCAACTCCTAAAGCTTGGTGGGTATGAGCTTTGACTAATCAACATGACAAGGAAGATTAGTGCAATAATAAAAAATAAATAAGAAAAATGTTGTTATCAAATCAACATCCAAACATATAGTTTTAAAAGACATGGTGTTTGTTTTTATGAAAAACCTTCTTTGTAGTTTTCAATTAACCATGGATCGTATCAAGTTTTTAAAGTACAATATACTTAAAGAAACTTGGTAACGAAGCTTTGATGCCAATTTTGGAAAACTAGAATGGGGGGTTGAATAGTTTTACCAATTAAAACTTCCTTTTAAACTATTTAGATTTGGTTGTGTGTGTTGGATGTTGATAAACAAGCATATAAAGATATGTAATGAAAAGATAAGAGTAACAAGCACAAAACCACAACGCGAGTATTTATAGTGGTTCGGCTACAAGGACACCTTCCTTGCCCTACTCCACTCCCCGAGTCACCTACTCGAGAGTTTGTAAACACTACACCAATCTCCTTATGGCGGAGAAGCCTTCAAAACGTCGCTTAACCTTTTTCCGGTACAAAGCTAAATACCGAGTTCTTTCACACCAAGGCGAACCACACCTAACACAACGTTGCCTACCCTTTATACGGTTCTAGGCTAACCACCGAGTTCTTTCACACCTTAGGTGAACTACACCTTCACAACGTCGCCTACCCTTTATTAGGTACTAGGCTAAGCACCTAGTTCCATTGCAATGGAGGAACTACTACCACACTACACCAACGACTAATCCCAAAGGAGATCTACTCCTTTACAACATCATCAAGGACATCAATATCCTTGGATCTAATGCTAGTCTATCTAGTACATCGAAACACACCATATCGAATGTACATCTAAGGCACCTTTCACTAATGCCTTTGACTAGATCTACAAGACACCTTTCACTAATGTCTTGTGTCTTCACTTCTAAGAACCTTTCACTAATGCTTCTTGTCTTGACTTCTAAGCACCTACCACAAGTGCTTATCCTATAGACGATAGATACCCTTCACTAATATCTTCATCTTGACACTTGAGACATCTTTCACTAATGTCTTTAACACTACACTTCTTTGAAGAAAGAAAGGGATCATCAACAAGAGGACTTCAATAGCCTTGATGATGAGGAAGCATGGCAACTCATGGACTTGAGCTTGCTCGACTTCAACGGTAGTGATCTTGCCTTTAAGAGGAACCTAAAAGATCACACAAAAACAAAACTACAAACATAGATCTCTTGGATCTAAGGTTAGTGAGATTTAACTCAGGGGAGAAAGTATGTTAGAGAGAGGTGAGAAATAATGAAGAAATGGCTCACTATTTATAGAGGAAAAGTCCTACTGTTTCCCCGGATCCCACGGATCCCTACCACAAGGGATCCGGCTAGCACAACGCTAGGGATCCGTGGTCCGCTCCTCTTTGCCCATGGGTATTTTTGGTTATGGGTCATGGGTCATGGTTTATGGGTTAATCCATGGTTTTCTTTCTAGATACAATGTATCTTAAGGATACAATGAACTTGGTTAAGTGGTATATATAAAACCATGGGTTATGGGTCAAAACCATTTGCTAGTATTTACCCATTTAGTATATACTTGTATTTACCCAATTTTGCATACACTTAGTTTTTACCCATTTTAGTATACTTAGTTTAAGTATATGTTTAACCCAATATGTAAACACTAGTTGTTGTACATATGTATCTAAATCATAAAATCACTTATACTTGTTTTAGTGTTTTATGTGAAAGCGTAAGTGTGTTAGAAAACTATTAACTGAAACTATTTACGTACTTTATTTGTTTCGTTAAAATGATTTTATATTCGTTATCGAAAAAACATTAGAAGATCGTAAAATATAAATAAATGTTTTCACGGCTTATTTGTATTAACAGTACTGATGTAATAGTAGCTTTGACGTCTTCTGACATTCTTCTTTCTTGTGAGAAGAATTGCCTTGATTTGAACAATCTCCCCAGTGTAGTGAAATTGTTTTCTTTAAATAATTTTGCTTTGACGTCATCTTTAACTTTGTTCTTTGATCATTGTTCTTTGTGATGGTAGTGATAGTATGTTGTTGTTGTCTGCATCAAGTCTGCCTCAGGTCTGCTTCGCAGCTACAGTGTCTCCACGTCATTCTTCAACATGCTCACACGCTCTTTGACGTTGGATTTCAGTACTGATGAAGTTCTTTAAGTCTTTAACTTTGTAGATTCTTTGTCTTGACGAAGAGTCATTCTGACTTTTGTGTTGCTTTTAGATAGAACTTCCATTAGTGATGATGTTGGCATGAGCATGTGAAGAATCTGCACGATCATTCCGCTCCAGAGCTTCCATAAGAAGAAAACATGAAAACGGTTAGTAATAAGCGGATTCCGGCACTTACGAGTTTGAACTTTGAGAGTGTTAACAGCATAGTGTGAAAACACAACTCTAATTCTCACAAAGGCCGTTCCTGAACTGGAGTCCCAAAAGTGAGATAACGCGATGTACCGAAGTACACCTACAGTTCAGATGAGTCGCTGAGGTACACCGAAGCATCACCTCACGATTGTAGACCATTTGAGACACACTAAGCGTAATCCACGGGGAGTTACCGAAGTGACCTGCTGTCAGGGCTGATTGATGTTGACCCTGGCAGGAGTTTCCATTCAATCACTGAGGATCACTATTGTGAACCTCTCATAAATGTTCTCGACAGATTGCTAAGATCTGTGAAGGACTCGATAAAGTAACACTGACGTTCTTATTGTTGAGCGACAAGTGATAAAATGTCAAGTGTACCTAAGAGATCTTTTGATGAATCTCTTAGCTCTAGACTCAATAGTGCGTTTTGGTTTTCCTGAGCGGAGACTAGGGAGAGGGTCCTTGTTCAATACCAGCTATCTCTAAGAGAAAGCCGATAGATTATGTAGGGTTCCTTGTGAGAATGAAACAAGCTTCTGTTGAGAGAAACTTGAGTGGCTAAGAAGGTTTAGTGCATGTATCACTGGGTCCATGACGGCTTTTATTCTTCAATACCGGCGTCATCAAGTGACAACCAGTAGCATATGAATTGGACCCGGTGTCTGCCCTAAGTTGAATAATTTGGAGGGCTATTTCTTTTCACCCTTTTCTATGCATTTCTTTTTAATTCTTCAACTCATTCTTTCTCCGATTCTCATTTTCTCCTTTTTATAATCGTACCTAAGGACTTCTAAGTACTAACTATTTGTGATATCCTTGGGTAGATCCCTCCGGCTCTGGCTGATCATAGGACGGTTATTCCTAACCTTAGTCACCTTATAACTCCATGACTAACCTATGTTGCCATAAAACCAATTTTCAAGAAAATCTCTCACAACGGTTATGATTGAAAAACATTTTGTACCACTGTAAGAGTTTGATATTTTGCAGAAATACTCCCCCTCTACATGTGCTTAAGAGTTTTTACAAAAATCCGCACAGTGAGGAAAGAGCGCGCACCTTTTGAATTGATCAACTCAAGATAGACAATCCACCACGAGACACGGTTACGTTGCATAGTTAAAGAGTTACATTGTCAGCTTTTAGGTGACAACTAGCTCTAATAACTACCTTGAAGGTGTAGACAAACCTCGAAAGGTTGTCAAACCCGTTAGAGTTCATGTCTTCCAAGAGTTTCTCGATTGGTACATTCTATTCGGACAAGTACTTTGCGAGACACGTTTACATCACTAGCGAACTAGCTTGAAATTATTACCCGTCCCGGATAAGTCTTTTCGAGTTACTAACAGTTAAGTATCGTCAATTCGTTGGTTAAGTCTATGGCACAAAGATTCATTTGCATTTACACAACATATTTCTTATCATATAATTTTCTCCCCCTCTAAAATGGCATATAAAATGTTATTTTTGAAAAGTTAAGAATAAATATGACCATTTTGAGTTTTATGGGAAGATGACCACTATGAACAATTTGTGAACAAAGTTTATAAGTCAAATACTCCCCCTCAACAAGTGATATAAACGGTTGAGGTTTTGAAAATCATAAGGAGAAGTACTTGTTCTTTTGAGCAAAACCTTGAAAAATGAAAGGTTTGATAGGTTTTACTCAAAAGTAAGAAGCTTTCGCTCCTTTTATAAGGATTGTGGCACTGAAGCGTACCACAGGGTCCTTTCTTGACAAGAACGGGTTGTACACTGTTATGTGTGCACAAGCCATAGTCATAATTTAATCACACATCCAAAAAATTATGAAATAGAAGCAGTTCAAAGGGTACCAGGAAGTCCATCAAGCTTGCCAGGAATGCGAACAGGGCATTGATAGCCGGCGAGAGCAATCCTGGGACGACCACCTACAAAGCTCTCTAATGTTCTGAACTGATCCCTTCGATACAACCTTTCATCAATCATAGTGATGATCCTCTTCACATCCCTTCGATCCTGAGAATTCCATCGCTACGGAGACCCAATGCCTTCATGTATCGCCTTCAACCGATAAGCCAAGCCATCTCTAACCTTCTTCAATGTGTGATCCCCAAATTTGTGAAGATCTTTACATGCCATCAAGCAATTTCGTTGAAGTTCACTGCGATAAACGACGCCGAATGGTTTGCTGACGAGGGTGTATTGTGAAAGCTGGTTGATGTCGGGAAGATCTAGCTGAGGTGGAGTGAAGTTGACACGGGTCTGATATGATTCAACTGCAAGCTGGAGATCTTCTACACGTTCTTTGATTACCATTCTTCTGATGAAGATAAGCAAGGATTTGATGTATTCTCGTTGCACTTCAGTCGAGAATTGTCTCATGCGACCCTGTACTTTTGCAAGGTACATGTATTCAATGTCGTTGATAGACAAATTCTCAAAGTCCGCTTCAGAGAATGCATAATCCCTTTCGTCTTGCCTTTTGACCACGATATTCTTGAGGAAAGTGTAGTCCCATTTAGACGAAAGATCAACATGTTTAATAGCCAGGATTGCTTTAGTACTGAATGCTTCATGTTGAGACTTCTGAACCTGGCAGCTTCTGTAGTAGATTCGTCGGCGTTCCGGCCAATGGTGAATCCCATACAATGCATCACGGTCATATACTGCCACATTGTTGGAGAACATGTGGTTAGCTCTTTCCTCGATGGCTATGCAGTTAGAGTATATGGCTTCCGGGAATGGAAGTGTCAGAGATGTAGCGTATTTCCTTGAACCATCGCCACCGTGTAGAAGAAATTCCAAGTATTTGTTGAAGAAATATCGGAATGGAATCCTAGGCTGATCTGGTTGACCAATTGTGGGTAGAGGTTTAGACCAGTCGGTGTAATATGGAGGGTTGTCTCGTTTGGTGAAGTCGATGTTTGCTTCGGGGTTGAGCCAATCCATGTTGTTAGACGTAGCTCGTGCTATATTATCAAGATGATACTCAACTTCAATAGCACTTTCTGAGCTGTCCTTGAGCAGTTGAAATGCTTCATTCTTGATTCGCTTCAACTCGGATTTCGTCATCTTTTTCACACGGAATTTTTCTTGCAAGAACTTAGCATGCTCCAATGTACTACCGTCTTCCAGATCTTGACCTTCAGGTGGATAGGGAGTAGAATTAACAAGTTTAGAAAACCAGTCATATTCCTCTGTGTCATCTTCGTCTAGCCATGGTACGATGTCAGCCTTAGGCGCCTTCTTTTTCTTTTTCTTAGGCCTAGATGAAGATTATGGTTTCTTAACTTTGTCGGGAGAGGCGGGTTGTTGTTGGGGCTCATGGAATTCCTCATCGTCACCACCCGTATACTCAAAGTGATCACCGGTTTTCTGAGTCTGGGGTGGTAACTTAGAAGAATCCTGAGGTTTTTCAATAGAAGAGCGAGGAGGAGATCGTCTTGGTGGTGAGGTCCTCCGGGGTGGAGGTGGCATTGAGGAAGATTCACCAGATTTATTTGAACGTTTAGGTGCATAATCCTTGTCCGTATCATCGTCATCTCTTGGTTGTTTTGGTTGACTTGCTGATTCTTTGGATGAAGACTTGAGTTGATAGTCTAATAGAGTCTCAAAAAACTTAGCTTCATCCAAAGTGAAGGTTCCAGCTCTTTTTGACATTTGCATCACTAATTTAGAAATCAATTCATCTTCAGAGTAATCAGATTCTTTGGCCATTATATGTTTGACCAATGTAACGATGTTTGGAGTAAGAAGTTTGGAATATAACTCCCTTGTTACTTTAGGAATGGTGTCGAGAAGGAATTTGTGAGTGTCTTCTCTTGCCATCTTCTCCAATTCCTTTTGGAAATCTCCACTGATAAACTTCTGGATTTGTTCCATTTCTGTCAACAATTCTTTTATCCCGTCTTGAAGAAAGTTGATTCTGTCAGCAAGTTGATTCATCTTTTTGTTGGTAACATCCTTCTTCCGTACTTGCTTGGCAGCCTTAACAATCCTTGTTTTAGCCCAGGATAACCAATAGTCTATTGGTTTCTTCACAGATTTGGAGGTGGATTTGGTTGATCCTTTTGATGGTGGTGGTGAGGAATGAGAAGATGAATCCGATGATGATGAGATGTGAGGAGATTCCGGGTTCTTCGGTGGTTCAGAAGTTTCCTCCTTAGAACGAGTGGGACTGTCTAGAAGAAGACGGTCATAATCATCCGTTTCATCAATCTTTGTATCATCATCAGTTGTTTTCTTAGTCTTTTCTGTTTCTGGTTCCTCAGTATCAAAGTTGATGGGGTCCTCAGTCTGCCGTTGTTGTTCATGGGTGGTGGTAGCACAAGTTCCCTTATCGGGTTGATTAAGCGCATCAAGAACTGGTGTGGCTTGAGTACCACCACTCAAACCTCCGGGGCCACGAGTTTGATCTTTTACAAATGCTTCGGCAAGATGTTTATGTCTGAGTTCCTTCAACTTCCTTTGATATTCCTTTTGCTCATCTATGGGTTCTTCTTCTGAGCTTTCCTTATCATGCTCAATCACTGGAGTTTTCCCTTTTCCTTTATCTGCCGGTGGACTGGGAGGTTTTGGTACTGATGGAGTGTCATCCTTTGCAGTTTCAGAGTAGGTAATCTCTTCATCTGATTCAGTACCCTCAGATTCCTCGTCCGTTAGCTGTCTTTGCGGTTCAGACTTGGGAATAGGAATAGGAACAGCTTCCTTAGATGGAACTTTCCTTTTGCGTGGAGGATTTCTCTTGGGAAACTTCCTCTGACTCTCAGTGCTTGCAGCACTTCCTGCACTTCCTCTTCTGGTTTTTCTTGTAGGCGTACTAGAAGATTTTTCATCAAGAAAGCCAACTTTGTTCTCTTTCACAGCTACCATATATCTTTTATAAGAGTAGAGCTGTTTGAGTTCATCTGAGAGAATGAGATCTGGCAACATAGCACCTTGTTTCTTGGTAGTTGACTCCTTAAATCTGACTGTTAGAGTGGGTTCGGACAACACGTCAAGATTGTCGGGGTCATTGATTCTTTTGGGGATATCAGGGTTGTATCCAAGTGCTCTTTGGATCAACAGTTTTGTATATCTGATATAAGTAATCTTTGAGCCAAGCTTTTTGAGGAATGTCATCATGTCATCCCATATCAGAGCTTCAACTTCGATGTGTTTCATGTTGATCAGAGCCCAAAAGATTTGCAGTTCTACGAGCTTGGGATGCTCATAGCCGCTGTCACGACCAGAAATGGATTTTGTGATGATGATATAAAGGGTTCTCCAAGGCTGAGGAATGTATTTAAGATCCACGTGAGAATGCTTATTAATAACCCCTGAAGCTTCGTCGTACCCAATATCAATCAAGAATTGCAGAACAGTCTCTTCAGTAGGTACAGCAGAGAATTCAGTTGGTATGATGTCAGGAATGAGGAGAACAACCCTTAAGTCTGCAGGAGTGATGGTGATTTGCTTGTGATTGAGCGTCACCATCACAGCATTTTGACCTTTGATCATCTGCATTGTATTCCAGAATTGCTGTATGTAGATCTCCGGAACAGTGGCAGAGTTGGTGAGCATGTTCTGATAGGGATGGTTCTTTAGAATATCCACTGCAATGAGACAAGAAGATTTCGAGCAGGTGAGAGTTTCAAAGTCAACTCTGAGATTGTTCTTTCCAATCTTCATTGGATAGCCATGTGGGAAGATATCAGCAATGGTAAGAACATTTGGTGCATCCACATTCATTTGAGCTTCCATGTCGCGATCTGAAACACATTTAGCCAAAAGAACCAACATATCGAAAGACATAATGTTAGTCAACAGAAGGTTTTATTGACTAATTATTGAATGTGCTATGTCTATGATTGTTACGAGTCCAAAGTCACTTGTTTGTCCAGTAGTCTAATGACGTCGTGATAAGTTTCGTGAGTTAGTTAACTTTAAGTTTTAAAGTTTATGTTATCACAAATTTTTAACAACACATTACACATTTAAGTTTATTAGTGACATTATTGGTTTCGTGACGTTATGATTCATTTATTTACAAGTTTGCCCGCGTAACAATTCATAATGAAGGTTTGATCAAGGCTTAGGCGTAGAAATGGTAGCTTATGCGTAAACAGGAGAAATATACGCGTGGACGCAAGCTTATGCGTAGGATCCTTACTTACGCGTAAGAAATATTACGCGTAGGAAAAAGGGGACCTTATGCGTAATGCTTACGCGTAGGCGTATATAAAACCTTACGCGTAAGGCTTACTCGTAAGAGTAGACCTTATGCGTAGAGGTCACTGTTTACGCATATCCTTCACAGGATACGCGTAGTCCCTTTGTAGAACCTTACGCGTAAACGCTACGCGTAAGATTTCTCTTACGCATAACATGCTACGCGTAAGGTGATCCTTATGCGTAGATGGTTAACAACCTTGATTCTGATTTTTACGATTAGCAAACCTAAAATAACATCATCATAACATCAATGTTTACACATTCATTCATTCTAAAACAGATCATGGCATGAAAACTTATCAAACAGTTTACGCGTAAAAAGTCCTACGCATAAGACTAAACCCTAACGTTCATGAATTATGCATATGAAATCTAGCCATAGGATTTGCACCAAAGTTTTTCTAGTAAGTCTAGGAAGCCTATAGAGTTGTTTTATCCAAGTTTTAACATAAAAAAGTCATGAATCAAAAATACCCAAACCGTATGAACATAAACCCTAAATTTCAATTTATGAATCATTAGTGTTTCTGGTTGAAATCTGGGCCTAGATATGATCAATTCAACTTGACAACAACCTATTATAACATTCTTCATTACCAAAAATATTCACATATGAAAACACCCAAACCCACGCATAAACCCTAATTTCCAAAATCCATCAATTCGTGTATCTGGGTGCATTTTGAGGATAAAATTGATATCATTGATGTAATAGAAACGTTTTGACACTATCTTTTTAACCACAAACACACAATCTTAATCATGTGTTCATAGCATATGCGTAGAACACAAAATCAAGCATATACAACATTTTGACCGTTGGATTTATGTAAAAATCAAAACCATTGTTTGAAAACATGTAAGAAACATTAAACCACTTACGAAATTATGATCCAAAACACGGATTTGTTGAACGATTCTTAGGCGTAGGATGAGTTTGGTTGTGCAATAAATGTGATGAAATAAATGAGGTTGGTGGAGTGTTTTTATTAAAAATAACTTTAAGCTTTTGACACTTTTAGTCCCTCCACCTTTTCCATTTTTATTCAAAGCCTTTTAACTTCCATTTTGGTTACCAAACGAAGAATATTTGGAAATAACTTTGACGACACTCCTCTTTGACTTAAGAAATAATGAAAGGTTATGAATTTTAGTCCGAGGAGTGTCAGTAAACCAGAAATGTGACCACCATTATTAAAGAAACAACCAGGATAAGGTTACATGCAAGTACACGGTTATTTTGAAACAGTTGAGTATTAAATTTTCTCCCCCTCAACACTTGATCGGAAAAAATACTGAATTTTGAAAGATTAGAGTGTTGACGGAAGAAATGTACTTGAAATGTTAAGAGAAAAATAGATAGAAGAATATTTTTGTTGATTTATCTGATTTTATATTTTTGTATTTTGTTTTTGGAAAAAATATTTACAAAAGAGATTTTGGTGTTTGACTGGTTTTTAAGACTGTTTTAAGAGTTCATCCAATTCCTCTTGAGTCAAACACCGCATACCAATCCGGTGGACCAACTCATTAAACCTAGCGGGAGGCAAGGCTTTGGTGGGTAGATATGCCAATTTGTATTCTGTACCCATGAAGTATAATTCAATTGTACCCTGTTCCACATGGTCCTTGATGAAATGATAGCGAAGATCGATGTGCTTTGATTTCGAGTGCTGAACTGAGTTGCACGAGATTGCAATGGCACTCCGATTATCGCAGTACATCGGGATTTTGCCAAATACGTAACCATAGTCTTTGAGTTGTGTTCTCATCCAGATGACTTGAGCACAACACGCTGACATGGCTACATATTCTACTTTGGTTGATGACAGCGATGTACAATCCTGCTTCTTCGATTGCCAGGACACCAGTTTATCATCAAGAAATTGTAGTGCTCCTGAAGTACTTTTCCGTGAATCTAAACATCTTGCGTGATCCGCATCTGAAAAAGCGATTAGTTCAAAACCAGAATCCTTCAGATACCAGATCCCCAAGTTAATGGTTCCCTTGATGTATCGGAGGATTCTTTTAGCCTCAGAGAGGTGGGTTTCAGTTGGTCTTGACTGATAACAGGAGCAGAGATAAACGGCAAAGACAATGTCAGGTCTGCTAGCTGTTAGATACATGAGAGACCCAATAATACTTTGGTATTTGGTAGGGTCCACTAATTTCCCATGTAAATCAGCGTCTAGCTTCTTGGTATGAGTCATTGGTGTGGCATAAGTGTCACAGGTTTTCATTCCAAATTTGTTTAACAATTCAAGGGCATATTTGGACTGACTCAAGAAAATACCACGGGGTGATTGATGAACTTGCAGTCCTAGAAAGAACGTAAGTTCACCCATCATGGACATTTTAAAATTTTTCTTCATTAGTTTGCAAAAGCGATTGAGTACTTATTATGTGTAGACCCAAAAATAATGTCATCCACGTAAATTTGAACAATTAAGATATGTACCCCGTGATATTGTATAAAAAGAGTAGGGTCGACCGAACCTTTGGTGAAATTATTAGCAATGAGGAAAGATGATAGCTTATCGTTGTTAGGTCACTAGTTTTACAAACACAAGTAATATAGAAAGAGATAAGGCGATTGAACAAGTAAAACCAAACACACACACGAAACAATATGACAGTTATGCGTAGAGTATGTGATGAGAGAAAAACTTGAACAACCAACCTTCAAATGAAGGTTTACAAGAGTATTTATAGGAGGAAAGCTAGGGCAACACTCCTAGTTTCCATCCTTTCCTTAATGGACTAAGGCATAGGCTTATGGGCCTTCTACATTAGCCTAAGGCTAATTGCAAACATAAAGGCCATAATAAAGCTAACTATTACATATTAATTACAAACACTTGATTATGGTTTAGGAGTGATTCCAACAATCTCCCCCTCAAGTGTTGGTGATGAACGGTAAAGGCGTTGATGTAATAGTAGCTCTGACGTCTTCTGACATTCTTCTTTCATGTGAGAAGAATTGCCTTGATTCGAACAATCTCCCCAGTGTAGAGAGATAGTTGTCTTTGAACAGTTATGCATTGATGTCATCTTTAACTTTGTTCTTTGATCATTGTTCTTTGTGATGAAAGTGATAGTATGTTGTAGTCTGCATCAAGTCTGCCTCAGGTCTGCTTCACTGCTCCAGTGTCTCCACGTCATTCTTCAACATGCTCACACGCTCTTGGACGTTGGAATTCAATACTGATGAAGTTCTTTAAGTCTTTAACTTTGTAGATTCTTTGATTTGATGAAGAATCATTCTGACTGTTGTGTTGCTTTTGGATAGAACTTCCATTAGTGATGATGTTGGCGTGAGCATGAGAAGAATCAGCACGATCATCCCGCTCCGGTGCTTCCATAAGAAGAAAACATTTAAAACGGTTAGTAATAAGCGGATTCCGGCGCTTACAAGTTTGAACTTCGAGAGTGTTAACAGCATAGTGTGAAAGCACAACTCTAATTCTTACAAAGGTCGTTCCTGAACTGGAGTCCCACAAGTGAGATAACGCGATGTACCGAAGTACACCTACAGTTCAGATAAGTCACTGAGGTACACCGAAGCATCACCTCATGACTGTAGACCATTTGAGACACACTAAGCGTAATCCACGGGGAGTTACCGAAGTGACCTGCTGTCAGGGCTGTTTGATGTTGACCCTGGCAGGAGTTTCCATTCAATCACTGAGGATCACAGATGTGAACCTCTCATAAATGTTCTCGACAGATTGCTAAGATCTGTGAAGGACTCGATAATGTACCACTGAAATTCTTATTGTTGAACGTCAAGTGATAAAATGTCAAGTGTACCTAAGAGATCTTTTGATGAATCTCGTGGCTCTAGACTCAATAGTGCGTTTTGGTTTTCCTGAGCGGAGACTAGGGATAGGGTCTCCTTCTTCAATACCAGCAATCTCTAAGAGAAAGCCAATAGTTTACGTAAGGTTCCCTGTGAGAATGAAACAAGCTTCTGTTGAGAGAAACTTGAGTGGCTAAGAAGGTTTAGTGCATGCGTCACTGGGTCCATGACGACTTTTAATCATCAATACCGGCGTCAGTAAGTGACAACCAGTAGCATATGAATTGAACCCGGTGTCTGCCCTAAGTTGAATAATCTGGAGGACTATTTCTTTTCACCCTTTTCTTTGCATTTCTTTTTGATTCTTCAACTCCTTCTTTCTCCGATTCTCATTTTCTCCTTTTTATAATCATACCTAAGGACTTCTAAGTACTAACTATTTGTGATGTCCTTGGGTAGATCCCTCCGGCTCTGGCGGATCATAGGACGGTTATTCCTAACCTTAGTCACCTTATAACTCCATGACTAACCTATGTTGCCATTAAAACCACTGTTGTGAAGAATCTCTCAAAGGATTTGTAAATGAAAAACATGTTTGAACCACTGTGAGAGTTTTATCTTTTAGCAGAAATACTCCCCCTCCACATGTGCTTTATAGTTTTGATGGAAATCTGCACTGTGTGGGAAGAGCGCGCACTTTTGAATTGATCAACTCAAGATAGACAATCTCCCGTGAGACACAGTTACGTTGTATAGTTAAAGAGTTACATTGTCATCTTTTAGGTGACAACTGGCTCTAATAACTACCTTGAACGTGTAGACAATCCTCGAAAGGTTGTCATACCCGTCAGAGTTCATGTCTACCAAGAGTATCTCGAATGGTACTTTCTACTTGGACAAGTCCTTTGCGAGACACGTTTACATTACTAGCGAACTAGCTTGAAATTATTACCCGTCCAGGACAAGTCTTTTCGAGTTACTAATAGTTTTGTATCGTCAATTCGTTGGTTAAGTCTGAAGTACACAGATTCATTTGCATTTTGCACAACATATTTCTTATCACACAATTTTCTCCCCCTCAAAAATGGCATATAAAATGTTATTTTTGAAATGTTGACAATAAATATGACCATTTCGAGTGTTGCGGGAAGATGACCACTATGAACAATTTGTGAACAAATTTTTAACGCAAATACTCCCCCTCAACAAGTGATATAAACGGTTGAGGTTTTGAAAATCATACGGGGAAGTACTTGTCCTTTTGAGCAAAACCTTGAAAAATGAAAGGTTTGATAGGTTTTACTCAAAAGTAAGAAGCTTTCGCTCCTTTTATAAGGATTGTGGCACTGAAGCGTACCACAGGGTCCTTTCTTGACAATTACGGGTTGTACACTGTAATGTGTGCACAAGCCATTGACATATATAATCACACATCCAAATTTATAATGAAAGAAACAATTCAAGGGGTACCAGGAAGACCAGTGATGTTGCCAGGAGTGCGAACAGGGCGTTGATAGCCGGTGATGTTAATCCTGGGTCGACCACCAACAAAGCTTTCCATCGTTCTGAACTGATCCCTTCGAAACAACCTTTCATCAATCATTCTGATGATCCTCCTCACATCCCTTTGATCCTGAGAATTCCATCGCTTAGGAGACCCAATCTTTTGACGTATGTCCTTCAACCTATATGCCAATCCGTCCCTAACCATCTTCAAAGTGTGATCCCCAAACTTGTGAAGTTCACTACACGCCATTAAGCAATTTCTTTGTAGTTCACTACGGTAAAAGACGCCGAATGGTTTGCTGATGAGTGTATATTGTGAGAGCTGGTTGATGTCGGGAAGATCAAGCTGAGGTGGGGTGAAGTTGACACGTGTCTGATAAGATTCAACTGCAAGCTGAAGATCTTCAACATGTTCTTTGATGACTATGCGTCTGATGAAGATGAGCAATGACTTGATGAATTCGCGTTGTACTTCGGTTGAAAATTGTCTCATGCGACCTTGTATTTTGGCAAGGTACATGTCTTCAATGTCGTTGATGGACAAATTCTCAAAGTCAGCTTCAGAGAAAGCATAGTCCCTTTCATCTTGTTGTTTGACCACAATATTCTTAAGGAAGGTGTAGTCCCACTTGGATGATAGAACAACATGTTTGATGGCAACGATATCCTTAGTACTAAACACTGCATGTTGAGACTTCTGAACCTGACAGCTTCTGTAGTAGATTCTTTGGCGTTCCGGCCAATGATGAATCCCGTACATTGCATCGCGGTCATATGCTTCCACTTTGTCGGAACACAAGTGATTGGCACGTTCCTCGATGGCTATGCAGTTTGAGTATATGGCTGCAGGAAATGGAAGTGTCAACGATGTAGCGTATTTCCTTGATCCATCGCCACCATGTAGAAGAAATTCCAGGTCTTTGTTGAAGAAATATCTGAATGGAATCCTAGGTTTAGCTGGTTGGCCAATTGTTGGTAGAGGTTTTGACCAGTCGTGTAATATGGAAGGTTGTCCCGTTTAGTGAAGTTGACGTTTGCTTCTGGGTTGAGCCAATCCATGTTGTTAGACATGGCTCGAGCAATGTTCTCAAGGTGATATTCGACCTCGATGGCACTTTCGGAGCTGTCTTTTAACAGTTGAAATGCTTCATTCTTGATTCACCTCAACTCGGATTTCGTCATCTTCTTCACATGGAACTTTTCTTGCAAAAGTTTTGCATGCTCCAATGTATTACCGTCTACCAAATCCTGACCTTCTTCAGGGTAGGGAGTGTTGTTAACAAGTGTAGAAAACCATTCAAATCCTTCAGTTTTATCGTCATCTAGCCATGATACGACGTCAACCATGGGTGCCTTCTTCTTCTTCTTTTTGGAAGGCCTAGATGATGATTCTGGTTTCTGAACTTGTTTGGGAGAGGTGGGTTGTTGTAGGGGCTCAAGGACCTCTTCATCGTCACCACCCGTATACTCAAAGTGATCACCGGTTTTCTGAGTCAGGGGTGGGAACTCGGAATCGTCCTGAGGTTTATCTATAGAAGAACGAGGAGGGGACCTTTGTTGAGCAGGAGTTCATTGAGGAGGGGGTTGCATAGACGAATATTCACCAGACTGCTTCTGACGTTTAGGTGCAGAGTCCTTGTCCGCATCATCGTCATCTCTTGGCCGTTTGGGTTGATCGGCTGACTCCTTGCATGAAGATCTGAGTTGAAAGTCAAGGAGACCTTCGAAAAATTTAGCTTCATCCGAAGTAAACGTTCCAGATCGCTTTGACATTTGCATCACCAGTTTAGCGAGTAACTCAGATTCAGAAAGATCAGCTTCTTTGGCCATTATATGTTTAACCAATGCAACGATGTTTGGAGTGAGTTGTCTGGAAAATACTTCTCTGGTCACACCGGGGACAGTGTCGAGAAGAAACTTGTGAGTATATTCTCTTGCCGTCTTCTCCAAATCCTTTGTGACTTTAGCAGTGATATCCTGAAGGTACTTGTGAGTGTAGCCTTCAATCATGCTATTCAGTTCCTCTTGACGATGATTTTTCATGAATTCCTGAATAAACTTCCTTTCTCCTTTCATCTTTTCATTCTCGTCATACAGATGCTGTATGTGATCAGCAAAGAAGTTCAACTTCATGTTGAGCACGTCTTTCTTTCTGACTTGTTTGACAGCATTCACAATTCGTTTATGAGTGTGATAAATCCAAGAACGAGGTGGTTTCTTCACTGATTTGGATGATGATTTGGTTGATCTCTTTGATGGTGGTGGTGAGGAATGAGATGAGGGGGTTCGGGGTCCTTAGGAGGTGCAGAAGTATCCTCCTTGGAATGAGTTGAACTGTTTAGAAGATAATCATCATAATTCTCTTCGTCATCTTGTCCAGATTTAGCCTTTTCTTCCGTCTGAGCCTTAGCTTCTTCATCAGTTTTCTCTTTCTCAGTCTTATTCTTTTCTGATTCCTCAATGTTATGATCAGTAGACTCCTTCACAAGCGTTTGTTGTTGCACAAGAGTGGTGGCACCAGATCCCTTATCGGGTCGATTAACCGCATCAGGATCTGGTGAAGAGTGGGCAGCACCACTTGATCCTCCGGGGCCACCCATTTGGTCTTTTGCAAATTCTTCAGCTTTTTGAATGTGTCTAACTAATTTAAACTTCTTCTTGTAGGATTGATCCAGTAGCTCTTCTTCTTCTTCAGAGCTCTCATCATAGGGCACAAGTGCAGGAGTCTTTCCTTTTCCTTTTTCAGCTTGAGGACTTGGAGGTTTTGGTACTGAAGGATTGTCATCCTTTGCAGTTTCAGAGTATGTAATCTCTTCTTCTGATTCAGTACCTTCTGAGTCCTCGTCAATTAGCTTTTTCTGCGGTTCAGGTTTAGGGATTGGAATAGGAGTAGCTTCCTTAGAGGGAACAATCCTCTTTCTTGAAGGGTTCCTCTTGGGGAACTTCCTTTGACTCTCTGTGCTAACTGCACTTCCAGCACTTCCTCTTCTAGTTCTCCGAGTAGGAGTTCCTGAAGGTTTTTCATCAAGATGACCAACTTTGCCTTCTTTTACTGCTACTAGATACCTTTTGTACGTTTCAAGCTTCTTGAGTTCTTTAGACAGAAGGTGATCAGGTAATACAGCACCCTGTTTCTTTGTTGACGATTCCTTGATTCTGACTGATAGTGTAGGTTCAGTCAACATATCGTGATTGTCTGGGTCATTGAGCCTCTGTGGAATATCGAGATTAAGTCCAAGTGCTCTCTGGATCAACAATTTTGTGTATTTGACATTGGAAATCTTTGAGCCAAGTTTCTTATGAAATGACATCATATCTTCCCATAACAGTGCTTCGATTTCGATGTCCTTTTTGTTGATTAATGACCAGAAGATTTGTAGTTCCATGAGCTTGGGATGCTCATAGCCACTATCACGACCAGAGACCGATTTGGTGATGATGAGGTAGAGGGTTCTCCACGGTTGAGGAATGTTCTTAAGCTCCACATGAGAGTGCTTAGTAGCAATTCCTGAAGCTTCATCATAGCCAATATCTATCAGGAATTGAAGAAATGTCTCCTCAGTAGGTGTGGCAAAGAAGTCAGTTGGTTCGATTTCAGGAATGAGAAGAACAGCCCGTAAGTCTGCATGAGTGATGGTGACTTGTTTGTGATTAAGTGTCACATTCACTGCACTTTGACCAGTGATCCTCTGCATAGAATTCCAGAATTGCTGAATGTAGATTTCTGGTACTGTAGCAGAGTGTGAGAGCATGTTCTGGTAGGGATGATTCCTTGGAATATCCACAGCAATGAGACAAGAAGATTCTGATCATGTGAGGGTTTCAAAGTCAACCCTAAGGTTATTCTTTCCAATCTTTCTCGGATAACCATTTGGGAAGATATCAGCAATAGTGAGAACCTCAGGTGCATCCACATTCATTTGAGCAGCCATGTCGTGATCTGAAATAACATTAGCCAAAAGAACCAACATATCGAAAGACATAATGTTAGTCAACAGAAGGTCTTATTGTCTAGTTAATGAATGTACAGTGTCATTGATTGTTACGAGTCCTAAGTCACTTGTTTGTCCAATAGTCCAATGACGTCGTGAAATGTTTCGTGAGTTAGTTAACTTTAAGTTTTAAAGTTTATGTTATCACTTATTGTTCACAACATATCAAACATTTAAGTTTATTAGTGACATTATTGGTTTCGTGATGATATGATTAGTTTATTAACAAGTTTGTACACGTAACAATTCATAATGAAGGTCAATCCAGGATTAAGCATAGAATGATAAAGTTACGCGTAAACAGGAGTGGTATACGCGTAGTTGAAAGCTTATGCGTAGGATCCTAATCTTACGCGTAAGAAATGTTACGCGTAGGAAAAAGGGGACCTTATGTGTAGAGCTTACGCGTAGGCGTATAAGAACCTTACGCGTAAGGCTTACTCGTAAGAGTAGACCTTATACGTAGAGGTCACTGTTTACGCATATCCTTCACAGGATACGCGTAGTCCCATTGTAGAACCTTATGCGTAGTAGTTACGCGTAGGATTTCTCTTACGCATAACTTCCTACGCGTAAGTTAATCCTTATGCGTTGAGTAACAATCAACCTTGATTCTGAATTTTATGCGTAGCAAGCCTGAAATAAAACATCATAACATCAATTTTGACACATATATTCATTCTAAAATCAAATCATGGCATGAAAGCTTGTTTAAACATTTACGCGTAGAAACACTTACGCGTAGGTCAAAACCCTAAGGGTTATGAATTACGCATAATAGTTTTAACCATAGGATTAGCACCAATTCAATTCTGGTAGGTCATGGATGTTATGTAAGTCTAATAACGGAGTTATAACATCAAAATCGTGGTGAATCAAAAATACCCAAACTCAAGAACTTTAAACCCTAACATCCAATTTTTAATCAATGAGAGTTTCTAGGTGGTTATAGACCCTGGAAACCTTTAATTCAACATGATATGAGCATCACACAACATTCTTTTTGACCAAGAACCTTCACATTTGAAAATACCCAAAACCCCGCATAAACCCTAATTTCTTAAAATCATTCAATTCGTGATTCTGGGCGAGTTTTGATGATTAAAACGATATCATTGATGTATTAGAAACGTTTTGACACAATCCTTTTAACCATAAACACACAATCTTGATCATGTGAACATACACATACGCGTAGTCCTCAAAAACAAGATTATACAACATTTTAACCGTTGGATTTTTGAAAAATTCAAAACCATTGCTTAAAAACATTTTGTAAACACAAAATCACTTACAAAATGATGATCTAAAGCACGGATTTCTTGAACGAATTCTACGCGTAGGATTAGTTAGGTTAGGAGTATTAAATGTGAAGTGAAATGTTAGGTGGAGAGGTGTTTTATTAAAATATCTTTAACATTTTGACAGTTTTGGTCCCTCCACCTTTTCCTTTTACATACAAAGCCATTTAACTTCCATTTTAGTTATCAAACAAAGATTTTAAGAAAGAAACTTGACGACACTCCCCCTCGACTTAGGTAAATAATGAAAGATTATAAATTTTAGTCTGAGGAGTGTCATTTAACCAGAAAAGTTTACCACCATTGATAAAAGAAACAACCGGGATAGGATAACATGCAAGTACACAAATGTTTTGAAACAGTTAAATGATAATTTTCTCCCCCTCAACACTTGATCGTAAAAATGCTGAATTTTGAAAGATTACAGTGTTGATGGAAGAAATGTACTTGCCATGTTGAAAGATTATAGATCAGAAGAATATTTTTGTTGTTTTATAAGATTTTATATTTTTGTATTTTGTTTTTGAAAAATTATTTACAAAATATGTTTTGGTGTTTCACAGGTTTTTAAGACTGTTTTAGGAGGTCATCCAATTCTTCTTGAGTCAAACACCTCATACTAATCCGGTGGACCAACTCATTAAACCTAGCGGGAGGCAAGGCTTTGGTGAGAAGATCTGCCAATTGGTATTCAGTACCCACGAAGTATAATTTAACAGTACGCTGTTCCACGTGGTCCTTGATGAAATGATAGCGTAGATCGATGTGCTTTGATTTCGAGTGCTTAACAGAGTTGCACGAGATCGCAATGGCACTCCGATTGTCGCAGTACATCGGGATTCTATCAAATACGTAACCATAGTCTTTGAGTTGTGTTCTCATCCATATGACTTGAGCACAACACGCGGACATGGCTACATATTATGCTTCGGTTGATGACAGCGATGTACAGTCCTGCTTCTTTGATTGCCAAGACACCAGTTTATCACCAAGAAATTGTAGTGCTCCTGAAGTACTTTTCCTTGAGTCTAAGCATCCTGCGTGGTCAGCGTCTGAAAAAGCGATTAGTTCAAAACCAGAATCCTTCGGATACCAGATCCCCAAGTTAATGGTTCCCTTGATGTATCGGATGATTCTTTTAGCCTCAGAGAGGTGGGTTTCAGTTGGTCGCGACTGATAACGGGAGCATAGATAAACGGCAAAGACAATATCAGGTCTGCTAGCTGTTAAATGCATGAGAGACCGAATAATACTTCGGTATTTGGTAGGGTCAACTAATTTCCCATGTAAATCAGCATCTAGCTTCTTGGTATGAGCCATTAGTGTGGCATAAGTGTCACAGGTTGTCATTCCGAATTTGTTTAACAATTCAAGGGCATATTTGGACTGACTTAAGAAAATACCACGGGGTGATTGATGAACTTGCAGTCCTAGAAAGAACATGAGTTCACCCATCATGGACATTTCAAAATTTTTCTTCATTAGTTTTGCAAAAGCGATTGAAAACTTTTTATGTGTAGACCCAAAAATGATGTCATTCACATAAATTTGAACAATTAAGATATGTGCCCCGTGATACTGTATAAAAAGAGTTGGGTTAACCGAACCTTTGGTGAAATTATTAACAATGAGGAAAGATGATAGCTTATCGTACCATGCCCGAGGGGCTTGTTTGAGACCATAAAGAGCTTTGTTCAGTTTGTAGACATGGTTCGGGCAATCTGGATCAACGAATCCTTCGGGTTGGCTGACATAAACCGTTTCTTTCAGTTGTCCGTTGAGAAACGCAGTTTTGACATCCATTTGAAAGACCGTCATGTTCATATGAGCCGCGAACGTGAGAAATATCCGAACAGCCTCAAGACGAGCAACCGGAGCAAAAGATTCTTCAAAGTCTATTCCCTCTTCCTGACGATAACCCTTAGTTTTGGGATATGAAAGTGCTGAAGAAATGAAAGTATTGAAGATATGAAAGTAATGTAAGCTGCAAAGTACTGAAAGAAGTCAAAAAGTCAAAGTACTGCTAAAGACAAAGTCAAAGTACTGCACTACGAAGTCAAAGTACTGCAAGAACACAAGAACTGTTATATTCATTTATGGAAAGTATTGTATTCTATGTTTAGATTACTTGTCGTACAAGAATACAAATTGTAAACCGACTAGGATATCCTTGAGCCTTTAAAAGGACTCCTAGATTGGCATTAGAGATATGATTTAGAGAACGAGTCTATGAGTTTTAGAGTTTACGAATTCACAAGTTGTTTAGTGTATTAGAGAGAAGTTCGATAATCTTAGAGTTTTTTAGAGTATCTGCATAATAAGCAGATTTAGAGTTTATAATAAAAGTTATTCTTCTTAGCTTTGTTAAGTAAATTCCGCGTACTTGATAAAGATTGCTCAGTGTTTCTTTGTTAATAACTTAGGATTTATCCGAGGTTATTAAACCTTAACAAGCTAGTTAAAGTTAGTTTGATTAAAGTATATCGATCCAACACTTAGCAACTAGACGTGAGTTGTTTCGAATTACATTCCCTTCAGCATCCAATTTGTTTTTCCAAATCCATTTGAGACCAATGACGTAGACCCCTGTTGGTCTTTCAACAAGTTCCCATACTTCAAGACGTTTGAATTGGTTGAGTTCTTCTTGAATGGATTCAATCCAGTTGTCTTTTGTCATTGCGTCTTTAATGTTTTTAGGCTCAGATTGGCAGACAGTGAGTGCATAAATGCAATGTTCACCATCTGTGTGAAGAGGTTGTCTCGTAACAACTGGTTGATTCGGGTTGCCAATAATATTAGCCAGAGGATGGTCTTTTGTCCATCGATGTGTAGAGGGTTGATGTTGGTATACATTGTGTAGATTCTGAGGATTCAAATGGTTTGTTGACGATTCTGCGACATCTGGTGCAGCAGTCTCATTAGCAAACGGGTTAAAGAACGCATTTGGATCAAAATCTGCAGGTGGGGGTACTTCATTCAGAATATCATCAGTCGGTTCATCATTATTGGAAGCGGTTTGTTCAACTGTTGTGTTGGAGTCAACTGGTGTAGGTGCATCTTCAACAGTAGTTGTTGTAGCAGGTGTATCAGGTATTGGAATATTATCAGGTTGTGCAGCGGAAACATTGGATACACCTTGAGCACGTTCATCAATATCGTCACAGAACAGCGGAGCAAATAGCTTTTCCATTTGTTGACGAGTTAGCTGGGGGCTTTGTTCAGCTGATGATGGGGGTTGAGGGAAGTTTAAACGGTTGTGACCGGGTTCTAAGCTGTTATACTCAGAAGCCATTTCCGTGAGTTCATCAAAATGAGCATGAATCGTTTCAATCACCTGTTTTGTACGACGATTCCAGATCCGGTAACCTTTAGAATTCTCACAATATCCAATAAAGACTCTAATGTCAGCTTTAGCTTTGAGCTTTCCAAAATCATCACGATCATTATTCGGATAGCAAAGGGATCCAAATACATGAAAGTGTTTGAGATTCGGTTTATGGTTGTGGACAAGCTCGAAAGGTGTTTTGTTGTGGCGTTTTGTGATCATAGAACGGTTTTGAGTATAGCATGCAGTAGATACGGCTTCTGCCCACAAGTAATCTAGAAGTTTAGCATTGATTAACATTGTTCTTGCAGCTTCCACTAACGTTCGGTTTCGTCTTTCAACAACTCCGTTTTGTTCGGGTGTACGTGCAATAGATGTTTGATGCTGAATTCCCACTTTCTCATAGAATTCACGAAGGGTTTGGTTAACAAATTCGGTTCCTTTGTCTGTTCTGATTAGCCTGGCGGTGTTGCGGAGCTGAACCTGTATTTTCGTGAGAAAGGTGATGATCATTTGTGGAGCTTGGTCTTTGCTTCGAAGAAAGTAGACCCAAGTCCATCGTGAGTAATCATCAACAATTACTAAGATGTAGCGTTTGCCATTGATCGTTTGCACGCGCATCGGGCCACACAAATCCATGTGAAGAAGATGAAGCACATGCTGAGAGCTGTGTTCCACCTTTGAAGGAAAATGAGCACGAGTGCTTTTCCCTTGTTCACAGGCTGAGCAAAGGTGATCTTTTGAATACCGGAATCGTGGGAGACCTTCAACTAGTTTGTGTCGAGCAAGGTTGGTGACGGTTTGAAAGTTTAGATGTGAGAGACGACGGTGCAATAGCCAGGATTTTGTTGATGTTGCCTTTGAAAGTAAGCAGATGGGAGATGAAGCAACCATGTCTTGCATAGAGATAGTGTAGAGATTAAAATTACGCGAGCCAGACATAAGGTCATTTCCTTGTAGATCACGAATGAAACAAGTTTTCTCCCTGAAAGCAACCTCCAAATCTCCATCACAAAACTGACCTACTGAAAACAGATTATGACCGAGGCCTTCCACATAGTAAACCCTGCTGATTTCGATGTTCTCATTGACATAATCTTCGTAGCCCATGATAGCTGCGAAGTGATCATTCCCGAACCTGACAGTGCCAATGAACTTTGCAATAAAGTTTGATAACAGTTTAAGGTTGCCTGTCATGTGTCGGGAACATCCGCTATCAACAATCCAGAGAATGATCTGTATCACCTGCATTACACACAGACGACACAGATGGAATAGAGGTAGATGTGGAACCCGAGATGTTAGTGGGTTCCGAAGCAGGTATATTAGACATACACACATTTATAATTTTAGGCATCCATTTAAATCCTAGTGTGTTATATATCCATTTCTGCCATCTATAACTACTCTTTGCTTTAGTCTTAGTGAATGCACTAGGTGGTACTACATTCTTAGGAGGTGAAACTGGAGCTACAGGGACAGCAATGCTTGCCTTAGAATCTAAAGAAGGCGGTCTACCAAGCACTGACTTAGAAGGATTAGTGGGCTTAGAGGTATTCCGATTCTTAGGATTCCGTAAATGAGAGATTATAGCTTTAGCAACACATTTGTCATGACAATCAGAATTCATACTTTTACGACAAATAACACAAGGTGCATCAGACTAAATATCAAAAGTACTTAACGGTTTAGCATTCGTTACATCACTATTTCTATTACATTTGCCAGACGTAACATCTATAGTGGAAGCAACGTGAGTCTTATTCATAGTCCTAGGGTGGTCTTCTACTTTAGCATTCCTTATTGATCTTTTCTTAGGTCGCAACTTCCTATTCTTCGATTGAGTGCTCCTAGGCTGTGAAGTGCGGACGTTTGGAAAAGATGCAACTATTCCTGTTTCAGTAGAAGGAAGCACGTTAGCAAGTTGTGATTTGGCAGTAGGGATTCTAGGTGCACGATTAATAAGTGTTACTGGTGCTAATCTCTTAATGATGGTTGGCGGAAGTTGTTCATACTTTCCTAACATTTCTCTTAACTTAGAGATAGTGTGAATCAAATCTTGATTTTCAGACCGAATATTACCAGCAAAATTCATGACTTCTCTAGTGTGAGCAAGATAGTGATCAAGTTCGTTTGATGCTTCATGATGAGTCTTATTGAGTAAATCAAATATGACACCATATTCCTGTTTAACTGTTACAAGTTCTTGTTCATATTTTGAGATTTGACTTTTCAAAGACATGTTTTGATCATCCAGTTGCTCAATTTTAGGATCAGAAGATTTTGCACTCAACTGAGCGATTTTCTTTTGAAAACTAAGTTGATGATTGTGAATATCTTTTTCACACCAATGAAGACGACGTTTTGCATTGTAAAGTTCGTTAAGTAATCGTTTATTTTCAGCTGTTAAAGACTCGATCTGAAGCACATTATCAGTATTCTCAACAGTTACCACAAAGTCAACATTATCAGCAGAGATATAATCAGATGCATGTGGCAAAGAATAGAATAACACAACATTATGGATATCAGCACAGATAACATCTTCCAAGAGTCGATCAACATCTTTTCTTAACAGTTTCTTTTTACGTTTAGTATTAGAAATAGATGTTTCGGTTTTCTCGAAAACGACCTTCATCACTCCAAGTTCCTTATGAAAATCCTTTTCCCAAGCTAATGCACAACTTTTCAAATTTTTAACATTTGGTAAAAGATTTTTCTGAAAAATGTCTCTTTGTTCTCGTGCTAACGGCGATTGAAAGTGTTGAACTTTGATTTCAGAATGATATTCTATCTCATGTTCTAAAGTTTTAAGGTCAGCCATGAAAATATCAAAATATCTAAGAATTTTGCGATTTTCAGGTTTTGAGTTTACTTCACTGATGGAAGGTAAAGGACCATAAATTTGTGCATAATCTGGTTGGGGATTAACATTAGAAGACTCAGGTGTTTTGATGATAACCTTTGGTGTGTTAGACGAATTCGTTGGTGTGACAAAAGTGACCGGCTTTGAATAATTAAAAGGTTTGTTGTAAACAACAGTTTTTAATTTTGATCGACTCTCGTCTTCTGCATCTAATTCCTCTTGACGATGATATTCAACAACACTCATAACAGTATCATTAATTTTGTATTCTGCACTGGAAACTTCAGGATTTGGTTTGAATGTTTTGAGTGAAAGCTTTGGTTTGTAATCAGCTAGATTTGGTCCATATCCTTTTGGATTGGGTTTTAAAGTAAACTTTTCAATAGATGTTACTAATTCACCATGTTTGTAAACAACAGTTTTAAACTCTTTAATTTTGTTTTGCAAGCCAATAATTTCTGCAAGAAGGTCATCTACCCGATTCGTTGAATGCTTTTTGTATGCGGAGAACTGTTTTTGACAAGTTAACAACTCAGCCTTAGCTTTTTGATTTTCCAAGGTGAGAGCGTTAATTTGCTTTTTATGTTCATGTTTCAGTTGTTCTATTTCAGACAACAAAGCATTCTTCGAAGCAGCTAGATCACGCATCTGTCTCTCTAAATATTTTTTGTTTTGATAAGATTTAGCAAAAGCGGCTTCAAAACCTTTTTCACGGTTTTCTTGAGTTTTGAAAGAGTTGAGTTGCATTTGTAAGCATTCAAAATCCTTGGTTAACAGTGCATTTTTGCTTTTTAATTCCTTATTTAATGCATAACATTCCTCCATTTTGATTTGATGGTCTTGAATTAAACGAGCAAAATCTGGATGAGGCAACAGTTCGGCTTGTTCAACGTGAGTTACAACATGATCATTATTTAGATCCTCAAGTACAACCACGGAGTCAATTTGAGTATCAAAGGAAACCATAAGGTCATCTTGATCGTCAAATGTAACTACGGGGTTTATTTGAAAATCGTCAGAATGAGATGTAGATGACTCATTTTGAACAGTCTGAGCCGTGCCGGATTCAGATATTGGCGGAGATATTAGTTCAGATATGATGATGGTTTGTTCGGGTACCTGAGACAAGCCATCAGTGTCATGCACTGGGCCTGTGTTACTCATGTGTAACTGATGAGTGTCTAAATACTCATCATTTTTGTACAAATTAGACTGCAAAAACATCTGAAAACACTCAGAAATGCATCAAAATGATAAAAATATCACAAATAAGTGTTTTATGTGTTTTAAATGCAAAAATATCAAAATCTGGTGAAAAACGTATCAAGTTTGCATAATTGGCAATTTTAGTCCCCCAAGTTTCAAAAGTTGTCAAAAACAGTCCCTGGTAAAACAAAATAAAGAAAAATATCATTTTAAGTCCTTAGGGATTCATAAGTTGTCAAAATTGGTCCTTGAGATTTAAAATTGCAAAATTACAACTTAGGTCCCTAAACTTTCAAAAATGTCAAGTTTAGTCCTTGGAAATTTGAAAATGTCAAAACTAGTCCTTGTACTATTGGAACTTGTCATTTTTGGCCCTTGTGTGAAATTTGAGAAAATTACAGGTTTGGTCCCTCTAGTTTGGCAGAATTACAAGAAAGGTCCTCATCAATAATAAACCAACCCTTGTCAAATCTGTTTTGGACCCCTGCCACTATACACATTATGACCCCTGTCATTACCTATTTTTGAACCCCTGGTCAAATAAAGTCAAACGTTATCCCTTCCCTCCCACCTGTCCTGTACATCTTCCCCACTTGGCCAAGCCCTTTCCCATCACCTCAGACCTTTCCCTCCCCCCTCATCATCATATTCACCAACCTTTCCCACCACAATAAATGTTACCCCCCCCCCTAGTTGCTATTTCAGAGCCTGTGGCCAAAAACCACTTTTCTCGCCAAAACCAATCCAATGGCCAAGATCATTTCCAGTCATCCAATGGCTCCAATTATGAGTGGGAAACACTCAGAGAGGTGAGAGAAAGCTTTTTGGTGTATAAAAGAGGAAGAGAAGCAAGAGAGAAGACCAGTACTTAGTTTTTTAATTTTATGTATGTCGTATTTTATTTTTATGTCTTTAATTAAGCTTTAAACTGTAATCTTTGGTTTCATTGTATCAAATTAAGTTGTTTAAAGTGTATTCAAACTATTATCAAGTATCAATTCAAGTATTTATTCACATTTCATATTTTATGCTTACTGTTGCAAATTTCCATTTCAAAATCTCATACCCAAGCTTCAAATAGCTTATTTCTCAGTTTAAACAAGCTTACATAAGCTTATTATAGCTTTTTGTAAGCTTGTATTTAAGTTTCAAGCAAAGTTGGGTTTTGGTCAATGAAAGTCAACTGAATCATCATTGGGCAATGGAAATGGAATTGGGTGAAGCAGTGCTGGATTTGGGTTGATTAGGAGGCTATTGGGTTGATATACTTGGGATAGTTGGTTCTGTGTTTGATTGATATCAAGCCATTGTGGCTAGGGATCATTTGTAAGTTATTCTCAAGTTTCATTGCATAATCTGTCTTTGTAGTTATAAATAGTTAAAACCTGTTTAAATAGTTGTATTTAGGACTAGTAGACTCAGTTTGATCATTAAAAATAGCTTAATCAGTGGTTAGCTCAGTTCTTATTACAAATCAGTTGTTATAAGTGGTGTTTGGATATTGCAGCAAACCTGTGTTTGAGGTTTATTCAGTGGTAGAAACTTGTTGTGCTAGGCTTGTGTAGCTTCATTTGATTCATTCAAGTCATAATATTGCATCTGCTAACCACAATAGTCAAAATCTCATGTAAACTGTCTTAATAGCTTAACTGTTGTGATTTTGTCAAAACAAAATCTTGATTTGTGCTAAGATATCATAGATATAGTTTACAGAAGTGTCATTTCATCATAATACATCAAGTTCCTTCCACAAATTGGTTGCAAAGTTCATAAAAGTCAACTTTTCAAAATTGTATCAAAAGTCAAAAACTGAAAAAGTCAGTTTGTACCCATCTGAGTTGATTTTTCATTTACTCATCTTTTGGCCAAACTAAGTGAAATTGTGGGTTCATAAACTTCAGATGGTCTCATTTCTTATTACCATTTTTGTGGATTTTTACAAATTTTTTAAAAGCTTCAAATGAGCTTGTCTTTTGGGTCTCAGTTCCCCTGTGCACAAGCTCAGTTTTAACTGAGTGTGCACAGGTTTTGTGCAGCCCTTGCATAGAGCTCAATTGAGCTTAACTTGGTCTCATTTTTGGTTTACTTGCACTTAGCCAGGTCTAGTTTAAAGTCCAACTTCTGGTTTTCAATTTCTTGCTTATTTGAGTGCTTATTTTCCAGCTACAAGTAGCACCCAAATCTGTTTTTTAGCACTTAATCAATCAAGTCAAACCTGTGTAAGTTTACATTTTAGAGGTTAAAGCTTGTTGTAATTTATTGTTTTAGAGTACTTTTAGCATAACATAGGTTCTGTAACAGTTTGGTGCCCAATTTGTACCTTGTGCTTATTTCAAATGCTTATTACATAAGCACTTGGTTTGCAGTTTCATTTTCTTACACACAAGCCACTGTTTTTCTATTTTTCTTAGACTCAGTATATTAAATTAGACTTTTCCTGAATTTTTCACATTTTTTTAGGTCAGTTTGCTATTTTTCTTAATTAAAAACAGTTTTTAGGCCATTTTAATTAGCATTTAATACAATTAATTAAGAAAAGTTTCAAAAAAATAATTTTTCATTTTTATTAGGTTAAGATAAATATAAAAAGTCAAAAAAATATTTTTCCATATTTTTCTTATTTAAATTTGTATTTTTAAGCAATTTAAGTAGTTTAAAATAGTTTTTAATTCATAGAAAATACAAAAATAATCAGAAAAACACAAAAATAGTTTTGAAAATTCTCTTTTGTTATTTTAGATTTTTCCAAGTCATAATTTCATTTTTCTAGCTTTATTTCATAATTTCTTGTATTTTAGGCTATTATTTAATAGTTAAAAATAGTTTTTAATTAATAATAATTAATTAAATAGTTATAAAAATAATTTTATTTTTCTATAAATTTTCTTTTATCATTAGGATTGTAAAAATGTCATTTTCATATTTTTAAAATTAATATTGTTCCAGTTTCACATTTTATTTTGTACGTCACGTAGTTTTTAATTTAAGTTTTATAAAAGAAAAATCAAAAACATCATTTTACAAATAGTGATAGCGTTTATTTAATATAGTTTATCTTTTTAATTTCCTTTAATTTGCATTTAAGCCCCCGTAATTTATAGACTTTCTCTTTTAGTATAATCAATCATATCTCCTTATCCGTTCAAATCTTCTCGATCACTACACGTTTGATTATTCTCGCACAGCTCGTTGGGACTTAACGACCTGGGAAACACTATACTCTCCTGGACTTCATTGCATTTTGTGTCTGAACTGTTTTAAGTTTCTTACGGTTGGCCATTCACAAGTGGCCAGCTTGCGTGAGAAAACTTGACGGTTTAGCACGAATCAGTAACTCATGCATATTAGCCATCAACATAACAGCTGCATTGGCCTGCAAGTCCTCCATATCATTATCTGAGTCTGCATCTGCCATAAAGCTCTGTTCTTTGTTTGTGAGAGATCCACCAGCTTCATCCTTAAGAGCCAAAAGAAGAGCCTCTTTGAAATAAGCACTGCCCCTAGTCCTTGGCTTTGGGCATGCATTAGCCAGGTGTCCCTTCTCATTGCAGTTGTAGCATCGAAGACCATTCAACCCATTATGAGCATTTCCCTGTTCCACCACTGGAGCTCTGTTGTTATTCCTACCCATAGCATTAAACCCTTGACCACCTCCCATTTGACAACCATAACCACGATTCTGAACTTCAACTCGTCCATTGTTCACAACAGCCTGATTTCGTGTATTGGATGAGGAACGAATACGATTGTTGGATTTGTTGGTATAACGGCTAAAAGCATTAGCAATCATAACAAATCCCTGTTTCAATGCTTCGAACGGATCGGATTCCTCATTAGTTTGACTATGAAATGCTTGATCATTGTTGTTGTTGTAAGGAACCAATTGATTTTGTTGAGGTTGCTGTGATTGATCGTTTGGTGTGACTGAGGTAGTTGGTTGAGTTGCTTGTTGAGGAGGATAACTTTGTTGAGCATATAAGGCAAGTTGTTGATTTTCCGGATGTGTAGGTGGAGCAATTTGAGCACGGAGAATCCTTTCCCGATCAACTTCCTTTTCATGAGGCTTCAAGTAATCGTACAACAGTCCATATGTAGAATGATGCATATTCTTCGCTTGACGGAGAAAGATGACATACTTCTCCCATTCAGGACCAAGACTAGTCAGGAACTTAGTATTCACTGCAATTCTTAGCATGATGATGTTGTGTTTATCCAAATCATTGATGATGTCTGAAAATCGATGATGATAAGACTCTAGTGTCTCTCCAGGTTCAATCATGAAGTGTTCATAAGCCAAGTAAATTTTGGATTCCAAATCCTCCTGATTGAGTACAGATCCTTTCATAAGAAGATGAATATGGTCCCACATTTCCTTTGCAGTCTTTTGAGCATCAACAATTCGAAGAATTGGGTTAGGTAATCCTAAAAAGATATATTGCATTGCAAGCTCATCAGCTTCATAGTGTAGAAGTTATGTTGGATTTAGATCTGCAACAATAGCAATGTTTGTTTGTTCATCTCTTGGTGGAATAGCAGTAGGATCTCCGGGTACAATGACTGTAGGCATCTCGAATGGACCTTCCAAGATAACCTTCTTTAAGAACTTTCCATGTGGCTTCTTCAGATCACAAAACCTAAAGAACCTTATCACCCATTGATTGTAGTTTCCTGGAGTGAGCATTGGAGGTCTATCAAGTGATCCAGCCTCATGAATTGATTGTTGGCTGCTTAAAGCTTCACATATCTTTGCAAACCAAGTGGGTTCCTTCATAGTGTTCCTTGATGGATGTTGATTGAATTCATTTGTGTAGGGTTGAACTTGAAGACTTGGCGGTGTTTGAACCATTTGTGGTGGAGGAATTGCACCAAGTTGTGGAGTATGTTGTTGATTAAATTGTTGCTGATAAATTGCTTGTTGTTGATTCCATTGTTGATGTTGTGGACTTAGTTGTTGTTGTCGTTGAGGATAAGTGTAAGGGAAATAGTTAGAGTATGGTGGTTGTGACATGTTGAAAACTTGTGTTGGTAAAAATGGATCTTTGTAGTCGAATGAACCTTTGTTGAATAAGTATCCTTAGGCGTAGAAATCACAATAACCAAGTAGCACTTATGCGTAAAAACACCAAAGTTACGCGTAACAATAAGGAGTTACGCGTAGATTTAACTTACGCGTAAGTAGGGAAAAGACGCTAAAGTTATGCGTAGACAAAAGTTAGGCGTAGAAAGTTTGGCGTAGGATTATCTTATGCGTAAGACTAGGCTTAGGCGTAAGAAAAATCTTATGCGTAGGATTTCTACGCGTAAGCTTATGCTTATGCGTAATTTTAGGGTTTTGCCCAAATGATCTTTTACACTATCACAGTGCAAAAGATATCCAAAGTCGACGTATTTTCAGACTTATCCAAGTAAGAAAACACGGAGTAAACCACGAAAATGAAGATCAAACCAAGGATAACCTTACGCGTAGTTTTAGGGTTTTGCTACGCGTAGGATTACTCGTAATTTTGATTTTGCCCAAAGATGTTTCTAAACTAGTTTTTTTGTGATGAAATAGCTTCAATAACACCAAAAGACACAAAAGTGTGAAACTTGATGAACCAAAACTCTTAAAATAGTTACGCGTAGGATAGAACCTTCGTACAAAAACTAGATGAAAAACGATGATCTACACATAAAGTTCTAAACTTTTTGCCAAAAACAGTAAGTTTAACACCTTATAACGTTGAAAGGACAAGAATCTTGGATTAAAAAGTGTAAAAAATACGTTTTTGATCAAGCCAAAGTTTAGGAGACGCAAGTTAAGCGTGAGACCAAAACTCACTTCAAACAATACGTTCACTCAACTATTAGGCGATTGATACCACTGTTAGGTCACTAGTTTTACAAATACAAGTAATATAGAAATAGATAAGGTGATTGAACAAGTAAAACCAAACACACACACGAAACAATAAGACAGTTATGCGTAGAGTATGTTATGAGAGAAAAACTTGAACAACCAACCTTCAAATGAAGGTTTACAAGAGTATTTATAGGAGGAAAGCTAGGGCAACACTCCTAGTTTCCATCCTTTCCTTAATGGACTAAGGCCTAGGCTTATGGGCCTTCTACATAAGCCTAAGGCTAATTGCAAACATAAAGGCCATAATAAAGCTAACTATTACATATTAATTACAAACACTTGATTATGGTTTAGGAGTGATTCCAACAATCGTACCATGCCCGAGGAGCTTGTTTGAGACCATACAGAGCTTTGTTCAGTTTGTAGACATGGTTCGGGAACTCAGGATCAACGAATCCTTCTGGTTGGCTGACATAAACCGTTTCTTTCAGTTGTCCATTTAGAAACGCAGTTTTGACATCCATTTGAAAGACCGTCATATTCATATGAGCCGCGAACGCAAGAAATATCCGAACAACCTCAAGACGAGCAACCGGAGCAAATGATTCTTCAAAGTCAATACCCTCTTCCTGTCTATAACCCTTAGCCACCAGACGTGACTTGTTTCTGATGACATTCCCTTCAGCATCCAATTTGTTTTTCCAAATCCACTTTAGACCAATGACGTAGACCCCTGATGGTCTTTCAACCAGTTCCCATACTTCAAGATGTTTGGATTGGTTGAGTTCTTCTTGCATGGATTCAATCCAGATGTCTTTTGTCATTGCGTCTTTAATATTTTTAGGTTCAGATTGGCAGACAGTGAGTGCATAAATGCAATGTTTACCATCTGTGTGAAGACGTTGTCTCGTAACGACTGGTTGATTCGGGTTGCCAATAATATTTTCCAGAGGATGGTCTTTTGTCCATCGATGTGTAGAGGGTTGATGTTGGTATACATTGTGCAGATTCTGAGGATTCAAATGGTTTGTTGATGATTCTGCGACATCAGGTGCAGCAGTGTCATTAGCAAACGGGTTAAAGAACGCATTTGGATCAAAATCTGTAGGTGGAGGTACTTCATTAAGAACATCATCAGCCGGTTCATCATTGTTGGAAGCGGTTTGTTCAACTGTTGTGTTGAAGTCAACTGGTGGTGCTTCTTCAACAGTAGTTGTTGTAGCAGGTGTATCAGGTATGAGAGTAGTATCAGGTTGAGCAGCGGATACACCTAGAGCACGTTCATCAATATCGTCACTGAACAGTGGAGCAAATAACCTTTCCATTTGTTGACGAGTGAGCTGGGGTTTTGATCAGCTGATGATGGGGTTTGAGGGAAGTTTAAGCGGTTGTGACCGGGTTCCAAGCTGTTATACTCAGAAGCCATTTCCGTAAGTTCATCAAAATGAGCATGAATCGTTTCCATAACCTGCTTTGTACGACGATTCCAGATCCGGTAACCTTTAGAATTCTCATAATATCTAATAAAGACTCCAATGTCAGCTTTGGCTTTGAGCTTTCCAAAATCATCACGAAGGTGTTTTGTTGTGGCGTTTAGTAATCATTGAACGATTTTGAGTATAGCATGCAGTTGATACAACTTCTGCCCATAAGTAATCTGGAAGTTTAGTATTGATTAACATTGTTCTTGCAGCTTCCACTAACGTTCGGTTTCGTCTTTCAACAACTCCGTTTTGTTCTGGTGTACGTGCAATAGATGTCTGATGCTCAATTCCTACTTTCTCATAGAATTCTCGAAGAGTTTGGTTAACGAATTCAGTTCCTTTGTCTGTTCTGATTTGACGGACGGTGTTCCGGAGCTGAACTTGAATTTTCGTGAGAAAGGTGATGATCATTTGTGGAGCTTGGTCTTTGCTTCGAAGAAAGTAAACCCAAGTCCATCGTGAATAGTCATCAACAATTACTAAGATGTAGCGTTTGCCATTGATCGTTTGCACGCGCATCGGGCCACACAAATCCATGTGAAGAAGATAAAGCACATGCTGAGAGCTGTGTTCCACCTTTGAAGGAAAATGAGCACGAGTGCTTTTCCCTTGTTCACAGGCTGAGCAAAGGTAATCTTTAGAATACCGGAATCGTGGGAGACCTTCAACTAGTTTGTGTCGAGCAAGATTGGTTATAGTTTGAAAGTTTAAATGTGAGAGACGACGGTGCCATAACCAGGATTTTGTTGATGTTGCCTTTGAAAGTAAGCAGATGGGAGATGAAGCAACCATGTCTTGCATAGAGATAGTGTAAAGACTTGAGTTAACGCGAGCCAGACATCAGATCGTTTCCTTGTAGATCACGAATGAAACAAGATTTCTCCCTGAAAGCAACCTCCAAATCTCCATCACAGAACTGACCTACTGAAAACAGATTGTGACCGAGGCCTTCCACATAATAAACCCTGCTAATTTCTAAGTTCCCATTGATATAGTCTCCATAGCCCATGATAGCTGCGAAGTGATCATTCCCGAATCTGACAGTGCCAATGAACTTTGCAATAAAGTTTGATAACAGTTTAAGGTTGCCTGTCATGTGTCGGGAACATCCGCTATCAACAATCCAGAGAATGATCAGTATCACCTGCATTACACACAGACGACACAGATGGAATAGAAGTAGATGTGGAACCCGAAATGTTAGAGGGTTCCAGAGCAGTTATAGTAGACATACACACATCAATAACTTTAGGCATCCATTTAAATCCTAGTGTGTTATATATCCATTTCTGCCATCTCCAACTAGTATTTGATTTAGTCTTAGTGAATGCACTAGGTGGTACTACATTCCTAGGAGGTGAAACTGGAGCTACAGGGACATCAATGCGGTTCTTAGAATCTAAAGAGGGCGGTCTACCAAGCACAGACTTAGAATGATAAGTGGGCCTAGAGGTATTCCGATTCTTAGGATTCCTTAAACGAGAGATGATAGCTTTAGCAACACATTTGTCATGACAATCAGAATTCATACTTTTACGACAAATAACACAAGGTGCATCAGACTGAATATCAAAAGTACTTAAAGGTTTAGCATTCGTTACATCACTATTTCTATTACATTTGCCATACGCAATATCTATAGTGGAAGCAACGTGAGTCTTATTCATAGTCCTAGGGTGTTCTTCTACTTTAGCATTCCTTATTGATCTTTTCTTAGGTCGCAACTTCCTATTCTTCGATGTAGTGCTCCTAGGCTGTGAAGTGCGGAGGTTTGGAAAAGAGGTAACTATTCCTGTTTCAGTAGAAGGAAGCACGTTAGTAACTTGTGTTTTTGCAGTAGGCATTCTAGGTTCATGATTACTAAGTGTTACTGGTGCTATTCTCTTAATCACGGTAGGCGGAAGTTGTTCATACTTTCCTAACATCTCTCTTAACTTAAAGATAGTGTGCACCAATTCTTGATTTTCAGAACGAAGATTTCCCGAAAAATTCATGACTTCCTTAGTGTGTGCAAGAAAATGATCAAGCTCGGTTGATGCTTCATCACGAGTCTTTTTAAGTAAATCAAATATGACACCATATTCTTGTTTAACTTTTACAAGTTCTTGTTCATATTTTGAGATTTGACATTTCAAAGATACGTTTTGATCATCCAGTTGCTCAAATTTTGGATTAAACGTTTTGGATTGCAACTGGTTGATTTTGTTTTGCAAAGCAAGTTCACGATTATGACAATCTTTTTGACACCATTGAAGACGACGTTTTGCATTTGAAAGCTCGTTAGTCAATCGTTCATTTTTAGCTTTTAAAAACTCGATCTGATGCACATTATCAGAATACTCAACAGTTACAACATTATCAACAGTATCAGCATAGATATAATCATATGCATATGACAAATAATTCAATAACACAACATTATGGATATCAGCACAGATAACATCATTCAAGAGTCGATCAACATCTTTTCTCAACATTTTCTTTTTACGTTTAGTATTAGAAATAGATGTTTATGTTTTCTCGAAAATGACCTTCATCACTCCAAGTTCCTTATGAAAGTCCCGTTCCCAAGACAATGCACAATTTTTCAAATTTTTAACATTTGGTAAAAGATTTTTCTGAAAAATGTCTCTTTGTTCTCGCGCCAGAGGCGATTGAAAATTTTAAACTTTGATTTCAGAATGATATTCTATCTCATGTTGTAAAGTTTTGAGGTCAGCAATGAAAATGTCAAAATATCTAAGAATTTTGCGATTTTCAGGTTTTGAGTTTACTTCACTGATGGAAGGTAAAGGACCATAAATTTGTGCATAATCTGGTTGGGGATTAACATTAGAAGATTCAGACGTTTTTATGATAACCCTTGGTGTGTTAGAAGAATCCGTTGGTGTGACGAAAGTGACCGGTTTTGAATAATTAAAAGGTTTGTTGTAAACAACAGTTTCTAATTTTGATCGACTCTCGTCTTCTGCATCTAATTCCTCTTGACGATGATATTCAACAACACTCATAACAGAATTATCAATTTTATATTCTGCACTGGAAACTTCTGGATTTGGTTTGAATGCTTTGGTTGAAAGCTTAGGTTTGTAATCAGCAAGATTCGGTCCATATCCATTTGGATTGGGTTTTAAAGTAAACTTTTCAATAGCTGTGACCGACTCACCATGTTTGTAAACAACAGTTTTAAACTCTTTAAGTTTGTTTTGCAAGCCGATAATTTCTTCAAGATGATCATCTATTCGTTTCGTTGAATGCTTTTTGTATTCAGAGAACTGTTTTTGACAAGTTAACAACTCAGCCTTAGCTTTTTGATTTTCCAAGGTGAGAGTGTTAATTTGCTTTTTATGTTCATGTTTCAGTTGTTCTATTTCAGACAACAAAGCATTCTTCGAAGCGGCTAGATCACGCATCTGTCTCTCTAAATATTTTTCGTTTTGATGAGATTTAGCAAAGGCGGCTTCAAAACCTTTTTCACGTTTTTCTTGAGTTTTGAAAAAGTTGAGTTGCTTTTATAAACATTCAAAATCCTTGGTTAACAGTGCATTTTTACTTTTCAAGTCCTGATTTACTGCACGACATTCCTCTACTATGGATTGTTGGTTTTTAAGCCACAGATCAACATCTGGACGAGGCACAAGTTCGGCGTGCTCAACGTGAGTCACAACATGATCATTATTTAGATCCTCCAGTATAACCACGGAGTCAATTTGATTATCAATGGAAACCAGAAGGTCATCTTGATCGTCAAATGTAACTACGTGGTCTAATTGAAAATCGTCGTAATAAGATGTGGACGACTCATTTTGAACATCCTGAGCCTTGCCGGGTTCAGATGTTGGTGGAGATATTAGATCAGAGATAAATATGGTTTGTTCGGGTACTTGAGACAAGCCATCATTGTCATACACTGGGCCTGTGTCACTCATGTGTAACTAATGCATATTAGCCATCAACATAACAGATGCATTGGCCTGCAAGTCCTCCATATCATCATCTGAGTCTGCATCAGCCATAAAACTGTGTTCTTTGTCTGTGAGAGTTCCACCAGCTTCATCCTTAATAGGCAAAAGTAAAGCCTCCTTGTGATAAGCACTGCCCCTAGTCCTCGGCTTTGGGCATGCATTAGCCAGGTGTCCCTTCTCATTGCAGTTGTAGCATCGAAGACCATTCAACCCATTCTGAGCATTTCCTTGTTCCACCACTTGAGCTCTGTTGTTATTCCTACCCATAGCATTAAACCCTTGACCACTGCCCATCTGACGACCATAACCATGATTTTGAACTTCAACTCGTCCATTGTTCACAACAGCCTGATTCCTTTTGTTTGATGAGGAACGAATGCGATTGTTGGATTTATTTGTATAACGGCCAAAAGCATTAGCAATCATAAAAAATCCTTGTTGCAATGCTTCGAACGGATCGGATTCCTCATTAGCTTGACTATAAAGTGCCTGATCATTGTTGTTGTTGTAAGGAACCAATTGATTATGTTGAGATTGTTGTGATTGATCATTTGGTGTGATAGTGGCAGTTGGTTGAGTTGTTGGTTGAGGAGGATAACTGTTTTGAGCATACAAGGCAAGTTGTTGATTTTCCGGATGTGAAGATGAAGCAATTTGAGCACGGAGAATCCTTTCCTTATCAACTTCCTTTTGATGAGGCTTCAAGTAATCGTACAATAATCCGTATGTAGAATGATGCATGTTCTTCGCTTGACGGAGAAAAATGACATACTTCTCCCATTCAAGACCAAGACTACTCAGGAACTTAGTATTAACTGCAATTCTTGGCATGATGATGTTGTGTTTATCCAAATCATTTATGATGTCTGAGAATCGATGATGATAAGACTCTAGTGTCTCTCCAGGTTCAATCATGAAGTGTTCATAAGCCAAGTAAATTTTGGATTCCATATCCTCCTGATTGAGTGCAGATCCTTTCATAAGAAGATGAATATGTTCCCACATTGCCTTTGCAGTCTTTTGAGCATCAACACTTTGAAGAATTGGGTTTGGTAATCCTAAGAGGATATATTGCATTGCAAGCTCATCAGCTTCATAGTGTAGAAGTTCTGCTGCGTTCAGGTCTACAACAGTAGCAATGTTTGATTGTTCATCTCTTGGTGGATTAGCATTTGGATCTCCGGGTACAATGACAGTAGGCATCTGAAATGGACCTTCCAAGATAACCTTCTTTAAGAACTTTCCATGTGGCTTCTTCAGATCACAAAACCTAAAGAACCTAATTACCCATTGATCGTAGTTTCCTGGAGTGAGCATTGGAGGTCTATCAAGTGATCCAGCCTCATGAATTGATTGTTGGCTGCTTAAAGCTTCACACATATTTGCAAACCAAGTGGGTTCCTTCATAGTGTTCCTTGATGGATGTTGATTGAAATCGTTTGTGTAGGGTTGAACTTGAAGACTTGGTGGTGTTTGAACCATTTGTGGTGGTGGAATTGCTCCAAGTTGTGGAGTATGTTGTTGGTTAAATTGTTGTTGATAAATTGCTTGTTGTTGATTCCATTGTTGATGTTGTGGACTTAGTTGTTGTTGTCGTTGAGTATAAGTGTGAGGGAAATAGTTAGAGTATGGTGGTTGTGACATGTTGAAAAACTTGTGTTATAAAATGGATCTTTGTAGTCGAATGAACCTTTGTTGATGAAGAATCCTTAGGCGTAGAAATCACAATAAACCAAGTAGCACTTATGCGTAAAAACACCAAAGTTACGCGTAAGAGCAAGAGTTACGCGTAGTTTTAGCTTACGCGTAAGGAAGGTGAAAACACTAAAGTTATGCGTAAAACAAGAAGTTAGGCGTAGAAAACTTAGGCGTAGGATTACCTTATGCGTAAGACTAAGCTTAGGCGTAAGATAAATCTTATGCGTAGGATTCTCTACGCGTAAGCTTTATGCTTATGCGTAATTTTAGGGTTTTTGCCCAAGTGATCTTTTACACTATCACAGTGTAAAAGATATCCCAAGTCGACGTATTTTCAGGCTTATCCAAGCAAGAAAACACGGAGTAAACCACGAAACTGAAGATCAAACCAAGGAAAAAATTACACGTAGAATTAGGGCTTTGATACGCGTAGTTCTACTCGTAAGATGACTTTTGCCCAAAGATGTTTCTAAACCAGATTTTTGTGATGAAATAGCTTCAATATCACCAAAATAACACAAAAGTGTGAAACTTGATGATCCAAAGCGTCAAAAACAGTTATGCGTAGAACGGAACCCTCGTTCAAAAACAAGCTTAAAAACTATGATCCACGCGTAAAGGTTGAAACTTTTTGCCAAAAACAGTTATTTTAACACCTTAAAACATTGAAAGTACAAGAATATTGGATTAAAAAGTGAGAAAAATGCGTTTTTAAGCAAACCAAAGTATTAACCACGAACCGTATGTTCTACGCGTAGGACCAAAAACCCACTTCAAGAACAATACGTTCACCCAACTATTAGGCTCTGATACCACTGTCAGGTCACTAGTTTTACAACACAGGCATCAAGAGAAGAGATAGAGAGGCGGATGAACAATATCCAAACACACACACACGATATACTTGGACGGTTATGCGTAGAGATGTGAATGAGAGAATAAATTGAACAACCAACCCTCAAGTGAGGGTTATTACAAGGTATTTATAGGAAGGGGAGCTAGGGCAACACTCCTACTCCCTTCCTTTCCTTAATGGACATGGGCCTAAGCTCATGGGCCTTCTACATAAGCTTACGCTAATAACAAACATAAAGGCCATAATTAAGCTAACTATTACATATGAATCACTAACACTTGATTTAGGTTTAGGAGTGATTCCAACAATCTCCATGACTGATAACAGGATAACCATGGCATAGCACATACTACATTAGCCAACTTATTGTACATAAAATTGAAATTAAAACCTTAAGCAAATCCGTAAAATACGACCAAAGGAAATAAAATGTGAAAAGTCTGAACATCAAAACACATTTGGTACGACTGGAATGAAATAAACATGGAGACGATCAATATAACGGCAATCACTCGTCTTTCTCAATTTTGACGGTTGCAAGAAGGGGTTTCTTGGCACTTGCTGAAGCCTCATCTTCATCTGGCAAGTCATCCAGGTCAATGATATCTCGTTTCTTGTTCACTGCTTTGCTTCCTGAAGATTCATCGTTCTTTTCACCACTAACAGCTTTACCAGATGCATTCTTCTTTTCCAAATGCATCGCACCAGTACGGCTTGTTGTGGAATAAGTTTCATTATCTGGCGTTTCAAGCAGAAATTTCTGGATGTTTACAGAGGCTGCAGCACTAAGGTTTGCTGAAGATTGAGATTGATTATCTGGTGTTTCAAGTAGAAACTTATTGATGTTTAAAGCCGCTGCATCCAAGCCAACAGATTGTGCAGAAGAACTGTTATCAGGAGTTTTATACTGATCATCCACCTCCTGCAATAATATGAAATTAACGCGTTAACAAAATATATTACGGATAAATAAATTGGGCAAAAGGGTTTTGGAATTAAAATTGATACCTGTCCATCAGCAAATCCTTCCTTAAAATGAGCAATTAAATCAGCATCATCGGACACCGACTTGGCAGTGTAAACTTGGCTGTTGGAGTTTACATTATGCTGCGTGTAGGTGAACTTAAAAAGGTATTTCTTGCCAACAATAACATTCAATTCATCAGGGAAATACTCCGCTGTGTTTTGCCCATGTTTGCTCATTAATTCATACGCGGAAACACCATTACACATCTTACTAATATTTGTATCAAAAACAACAAATGGTGCGTATCCGGTCTCATCAATAACCCTCAATATCAACTCGAACCTAATTTTGTAATAAAAATTGTATTATTACAATTAAAAAGTAAATCTGTAATTAAAATTTAATGGTTTTAACAATATATAATAAAGGGAGAGTTAAATTGTTACCTTGGAACCACCTGGTAAATCACACCATGATAAGCGCACCTGTATGCCTTTTTAGAACCTGAAGATGTAGATTGTTTTTCCATCTTGTTTCACCTTTTACATGCATCATAACACCAGCCGTGTTCTTTGTGGATTCGATGAACTTTTGCATAAAATACAATTTCAGTGCCCTGTCAATGATAAAGATAAGTGTTATTTTTGTGGCTGAAAAATAACAAAAAGCTATTTAAATGCTGATGAAAGAGTTTGGTTGTATAATCGAATAGTGATTACTTACTGGTTGGAGAGCTGGGATACCACCGATAGTTGATCTGACTGTGTGTTTAAAAAACATCTCAGGTGTGATCTTCTCAACAGGAGGGGTGAATACCTCAATCTTATGGTCACCGTCAGCGTAACCTTCTTTGGATGTGTACCTAAATTGATTTCAAAATCTTTGTTAACTAAATGAAGCGTTTGGTAAACATAATCGGTAATTAAAAAAAAGATAGAATATATTATATTTTTTTAAATGATGTGATAGCCGGGATTTCCTTGTTAATGAAAATCCTACTTCCAAAAAGTGAGTTGTGGACTGCAGGCTCATCTGAAGAGAAAGTACAAATAATGAGCGGGTTAATAAATTACAAATAGTTTACATGGTACAGTTAATTGGTAGTATTTTTTTGTTTCAAACAAATAGTTAGTGTTACCTCTGAAATATTTCACTTTTGCAAGTTGCAACACAAATATGACCAGATCGATATCATCATTGCTGGCATACTGATTAAACATTTCAGCCCAGCTGTCCCAGAAAGTACATTTAACTCTCGTCCCCCTGCAATAGAACAACAAACAATTATAAGTTTTAGGAATGTAATTGATTAAACTGTACATCAAGCATATAAGTTTTAATGTATAACGAATGTTTAAAATAATTCATACTCTGTGTCTTCAATGACAATAGTGCATCTGACTTTTTTCACAAGAGTATTTGGAACTTGGATAATATCACCAATTGCTACAATAGCTCCAATGACATTTGCATTTTAATAATATAATGTAAGCTTAACTGATGGCATGGTATTTGAATTTTTGTGACAATAAAAATAGTGTGTGTTAAGTAAGTAAGCTTACCAACAGACTCCTTTTCATTGTATTTCTTACTCAAAACCTGACTAAAAGGTTCTAATTTGAAACCGAAGACATCATCATCAAAGTGGTCAATCCGTGTAACTTTGGTTGACTGGAAAAATGTTATCTTGTACTTGTGATTCAACAATGGTAGTATACCATTGTTCTCACCAATACTGAAGTCAGTAATGATATAACAATGACCCTGTTGGAAAAGGGGTTCAAACCGATACATGTCATTGTTCCGTGCAGTACATTGGATGCGATTACCCTGAAAAATTTGGTTACAATGTGTTAAGATAAAGCTACATGGTATGTAATTAAAAATACAGATTGTATGTAATTATAAAGATGATATTAACAAAAGTACCTTAATATCCACATTGAAATACACCTTCCTTTTATTTTTATGTTATCAAGCATTGGATCTATTTGATCCAAGGAAGTGAATTCCAAATCACTGAGAGATGAAGTATTTTTCCCCTTATCATTCACTACAGAACTCTTAACGTTGTTACTAACATTGCTTTCAGTTTCAGGAATGCAATCTTCTGTAAATGTTGAAAAAGTGATGAGCTTTAAAAAACAATGACTTTTAAAAAGAAGGCTGAATATAAATACATGTATCAAATAAATGATACAGTTGGTAAGAAGCAACCAAATCAGAGAATTGCTAAACATCTATTGTTAATAACAATCAGGCATTATTGACATCTAATTTCCATGTACAATAAGAGGGATTGATGCCTTGTATTAGTTATACTAAATTACCAAGATTTACAATACACATTTAACACATATTACCTGCATCTAAAATATAAGGGATTCATGACATTGGCAAGTTATACTAATTTTTCCGCAATTTACAATATACTTTTAACACATATTAGTGATAGTAATGACTACACTTTACAATCAAATGCATTCATCACAACTATTCTGCATCTAATTTCAAACACATTCATAACAGTAATCATTTATACAAACATGTGGGTATCAAAAAGAATATGAGAAAGTTAAAAAACTTACTTTGGTATCCAAATGTCATGGTGAGACAGTGGTTTTTTCGACCAAATGATTGTGATATGAAGTGTATCAACACAATCGTTCAATTTATATAAGGCTGGTTTAGGGTTAAGAATGAGATTCAAGAAAAGGATTGATATCAATCCTTTAATTATCACCATATCACTGGAACAATTAAACACAATTTCAATTGAATTGATATGGTTGTTGTTAATAATTTTGAATCATTAACAAAAATAGGATGATTTGGTGATTTTCAACGAATGAATCGAGACTTGTTTTAGGATTAAGATTGATTTTTTGTTGAAACGTATGTGAATTTTTGGCAATACTGCTGGAATTGATTATGTAGCTGAAGATCAGGGGAAGGAGTTTGCTTGTGGTGGCGTGTGTTCTTTGTGCAGAGCTGATGGAAAGAGTGTGTTGATAAAATAGGTGGCATTACCAGCTAATTAAATGTTGCCAGCATGGCATTTAAGGGTGCAAAGTGGCATTCGTGAGTTGGCATGATCCTCTATTATATATGTGAGGAGATAAGGACTCATTTATTTCATTTTTAAAATAGCCTACGTGGACACGAGTTTACCTTTTAAATACGGCAAAATTACTGAAAACGGGAATATAACTATCAAATTGTAAGCACGGTTTACTTTAATATAAAAATAAATATACGCGATTGTACTTATAACAATGATTCATGTAATTCTTATTTATTTATATAAGGATATCTAGAAAAACATTTTTATAAAACATCAACACAATATCAACGCTCATTATAAAATTAGTATACTTTAACTTTATCAACACTCATTATGTGCTATTAAACTTGCATCTGTGTACAACATAATATCAGTAGTGAAATTTAAATAACAATATCAACATCTTTGTCAGCTAAATAAAATTAAATCTTGAGTTACTTAACAGAAAATTTTATGTGTAAACTTCGTGCGTGCACGAAATTTATAACTATATAATTATATGCAATTACCTTTAAACACACAATATTCAATATTAATACAAATATTTTTTTTTAACCATGTGCGGCGTGAACAGGTATTATAACTAGTTTGTTATTAAGAGATAAATTAATGAATTTAAGTGGCTAAGATTTAATGTTGGATTGATCCAACGACAAAAAAATTAGTTTAAGGAAATAGATAAATAATTATACATGAAGGTCATTTTACATTTTAAATTGAAAAAAAAATCATACACCCACACAACTACCACATAACTCACACCTTTCTCCTCCACATAATCCACACAACTAACACCACCACAACCATCCAACAACCCGACGCCACCACCATCCGCCGGCACCACCACCTGACGCCACCTCCACCGGACTCTAGATACATCTCAATCCCATGGTTATACTTCAGCAGCTTTTAATACCGATGGTCTCATTATTGGAACAGACACCTCTAGATCTGTTGTTAAAATTTGGGATGTCAAAATTCAGGTATTACCAGCGTTAAATTTTTGGGCGATGGTCAGATGGTTGTTAGTGGTTCTAAGCAATATGATCTTATGTCATTTAAGTTTCAGCCCTTCAAGGAATCTATTGTGGCTCGTGAAATGATCAGGAATCAATAGTATAAGGTGTTCTCAAGTTTTACAAAATATTATAAGGTATTCAAAATGTACAGTCCTGATGCTTACCGTATGGTTCTATGCAGTCTAATTCATCGTTAAATAAGCTTGTCTGCGCAGTTCTAATGGATAAGAAACCAGATGAGGTTCCCATTGTAAGTATAGTCTGATACTTTAGTGTAAGTTAGTAACTAATCCACGAAGCCTATGATCATTAGTAATGTATGAACTTAACAAACATCTAAATTTATTTATATCGATTGTCACTTCTATGTCCACCAGTATCACACCTCACTGTAGTTTTCTTTCTTGTTGGATTACACAATACAGTTCCTTGTTTGTTTTCTAATTATACCTATCATACATTCTGCTTGTACAGCCTGTTGAATCCGTGTTAAGTAAGGTCATGGAAGAGTTTGAGAATCGCATTGCTAATATTGAACTTGTGAGCTTTTTAGCCACCATTATTTCGTTATAAACTCCTGGTTGCCTTACTATCATACTTAAAACTTTGTATATTCTTGGTAAACAGAAAAACGCAGCAGCTAAAGATAATACTACTCTTTTAAAACACGCAGCTAAAAATATATAAAGGTGAGTATTTATGTCTTTTTGTACTGAAATTAATGGAGGTTGGAATTCTTTATATAAGGTATAGTCGTGTAGATATCAATTTTTACTCTTTTTAACCAATCCTTCCTATAAATTTCAAGGTGGAAGACAAAAAATTCGCAATTATAGAGAAAGGTCAGAACTTCAACAAGAACACCATTTCTGATGAAGAAAAGAACGGAAATGATTTAAAATATCAAATGGCTTTTGATTTACAAGAAAAAGATATCAAGGTATGATCAACTTTGAATCAAATTTCACCGTTTTTAGGAAACTTAATTGATTCTTAACATCGTATGTTGATCCCTTTTCCTACAGGAGCTCAAACAAACTCTCTCAACCACAAAAGCCGGGATGCAGTTCATGCAAAGGAAATTCCACGAGGAGCTTCAGAATCTCGGTAGACTATTGATCTTCACTCTAACTCTAAAAAATAACGTGTTTTCATCTTCATTTAAAAACCTCGATGTGGATGTTGCTATAGGTATGCATGTTCATGGTCTAACGAGTGTCGCTGCTGGATGTCATAGAGTTCTTGAGGAAAACCGGAAGCTATATAATCAAGTCCAAGATCTTAAAGAATATATTAGAGTTTACTGCCGGGTGAGACCAGGACGATTGGACTTCCAGAGTGTTGTGGAGAACATTGAAGAAAGAACAATTACTATAAATACCCCTACAAAGTATGGAAAAGGGTGTAGATCGTTTAACTTCAACAAAGTATTTGGTCCCTCAGCAACCCAAGGTTTGTGTATCTTACTTCTAGTCACTAGAATTTTACATTGAATCATGTTCTGATTATATGCAATCTGCATACATGTTCTGCAGAGGAGGTTTTTGCAGACACTCAACCCCTCATTCGCTCTGTTCCTGATGGTTACAACGTTTGTATCTTTGCATACGGTCAAATCGGGTCAGGAAAAACACACACAATGGTAATCTATTCTGACATTTTTATAAATTAAGTAGGAAGTGTTTACACATATATTTTACATATAGTCCCTTTGCTTGTTTTCATCCAGACTGGACCGAAGGATCTTACAGAGAACAGTCGAGGAGTAAATTATAGGGCGTTGGGCGATTTGTTTTTTCTCACTGAACAGAGGAAGGATACTCTTCACTATGACGTGTCCGTTCAAATGATTGAGATTTATAATGAGCAAGTTCGAGATCTGCTTGTTACTGATGGTTTAAACAAAAGATATCCTTTTTCTGTTACGCTTTGCAATTATAGCTTATAAATTTGCACTGAAATGTGCAACTTTATTAGTAGCTAGAGGTGGAAGCTTCAACCTAGTTGATTTGGGCCATGTTTCATCTTCAACAGGTCAAATGGGTTAAGCTCGGTAAGATGGGTAAAGTCATCAGGATAGTATACAAATTCAAAAAAAGCAAAAAACTGTTGTTGGAAAAGTTAAGATTATTATTGTAGAAAGGTAGATTATGTAATCATTTTAACACTTTAGTTACTTATTAGTTTCAAAAGGATATCTAAAAGGAAAGTATTTGTCTGCCAGACTGACCCGACCCATTTACACCCGCACAAAATTACCTGTTTTGACACCCACTTTACATCTCTAGCAGTAGTACAGCAATTTTTCTTGGCATATTAAAGTGTATGTTGAGTAGAATGTATTTCGGATTTCATTTTTTATCCTTAAATATGGTTTACTCCTTAACCTGATATTACATTAGAAATTCGTAACAATTCACAAAACGGATTCAACGTCCCAGATGCTAGCCTTGTACAGGTGACATCAATGTATGATGTTATTAATCAATGTATGATGTTCCAAGGACAGTATTGATGAGAGGTGTTACTAGATCCATTACTACTATTCTTCCAAATGATAAAAGGTCTTTTCAAAAAGCTACAGATGTTTGTACTCCTAAGGCAAAAGCAGTTTCTACTGTTGAGCCAAAAGTGATTACTGACATTGTTTTGGGCAATCATTTTTATGCTGTAAAGGCCTCAACTTGCTGGGTTTGGAAACAAAAAATAAAGGTTTTAGATCATGTTTCTAGGAACAGCAGTGCATCAATGGACTTAAAAAGATTATACTATGTTGATGCACAAGGCAAACCCAAGTCAGTAATGGCTTGGGTCCCCAAGAGAAACTGATTCTCTTCTTTTATGTGCAAGGTAACTTACATGTGGAGCTAAAGGACAAAGCTATTTTTGACAGGGGTTGCTCTGGACATATGACTGGTGACATGTCCAATCTTGAAGATTTTGAAGCTATTGATGGCGGATATGTTGTATTTGGGAGTGATCCCAAAGGAGGAAAGATTGTTAGAAGAGGTACAATAAAAACAGGAAATTTGGATTTTGAAAAAGTGTATCTTGTAAATGGGATTAAGTTCAACCTCTTTAGTTCCTCACAAATGTGTGACAAAAAGAACATTGCCCTTTTTACCAAACACTGAATGTCTTGTCTTATCTCCTGATTTTAAGATGCCTGATGATAAGTTTATGCTTCTTAGAATCCCTAGAACAGACAACATATACAGTGTTGACATAAAGGACATTGTTCCCAAAAGAGCTTTAACTTGATTATTTTCAAAAGCCACTGTTGATGAATCCAAACTTTGGCATAGGAGACTTGGTCACCTAAATTTCAAAACTATCAATAAATTGGTTAAAGGCAATCTCGTAAGAAGTTTACCTTCAAAAGTTTTTGAAAATCTTGAAACATGTGTTGCCTGTCAGATGGGAAAACAAAACAGAGCTTCTTGTAAGTCCAAAGTTGTGAACACTATTTCTAAGCCCTTATATATGTTGCATATGGATCTTTTTGGGCCAAATTTTGTGAAAAGTTTGAATAAGAAGATATATTGCTTAGTTGTCACTGATGATTATAGTAGGTTCACTTGGGTTTTCTTTCTAGGATCTAAGGATGTAACATCAGAAATCCTTAAGGCTTTCAAAACAAGATTAAAAAACCTAGTTAATCTCAAAGTTAAGATAATAAGATGTGACAATGGAATTGAGTTTAAGAACAAAGTAATGAATCAGTTTTGTGTGGAAAAAGGTATTATGAGACAGTTTAGTGTAGCTAGAACTCATCAAAAAATTGGAGTAGCTGAGAGGAGGAATAGGACACTTATTGAGGCTGCCAAGACTATGTTTTCTGAATCAAAATTACCTACTACTTTTTGGGCTGAAGCATTTAATACTGCTTGCTTTGTGCAAAATAGGAGTAAAGTAGTAAAGCCTCATAACAAGACCCGTTATGAACTTTTGCATGGTAGAAAGCCCATGATAGATTTCTTAAAACCATTTGGGTGTCCTGTCACTATCTTAAATACCATTGACCACCTAAGCAATTTGATGAGAAGGAAGACAAAGGTTTCTTTATTGGATATTCCACTAATAGCAAATATTTTAGGGTGTTTAATAGTAGAACTAGGCATGTGGAAGAGAACTTGCATGTTAAGTTCAGTAAAAGCTCACCTAACCTTGCAGGAAGTGGTACTGACTGGCTGTTTGACATTGATTCACTAACCAAAAGCATGAATTATGAGCTAGTGATTGCAGGTACAACTAATCAGTCTGCATGTACAAAAGTAAATTCTAATGCAGGTACTTTTGAGTATTCGTATTAAGATATTGAAGTGTTTTGTGAGATAACAATCGTGTCAATCATTCTCTTTATTGTTAAACATAAGTTTACACATTGTGTTTAATCTTTATACAAGACAACTTGCTATACTTTGGTTGTGTTTGATTTATCTAATACAATTAATAAGATCAATTTCTCATATGGGATCAACACTTCATAGCCACCTTCTTGGAAGTGATGTGAGAACCCAGACTCATAGTCCTCTTTTGTACACGAAGAAAGGCATCTTGATACTCGGTAGAGCAAAGCAGATTATTGACAACCTGAGCGGTTGCAACCAAAGAGTCAGTCAAGTTATTAACATGGGCCTCCAACCCAACAACTTGGCCCTTCAAGACACTCAACTCTTCTGTATGGCACTTAAAAGCTTATGCGCTTTCCTTTAATGCCTGAGAGGATTCTTCCTTCTTAGAAGCAACCTTAAGAACAGTCTCTTGCAAGCTCTTGACTTGGGCTTCAAGTTCAACTTTGTGCAATCTCCTCCTCAGGATTCTTCACTCGAGCCTCAGCAGCCTCATAAAGCTTCTTATACTTAGTATCCTCCGCTCCAACTCAGGGAGAATACCCAACCCGAATTTTGAGAAAGGCATAATCATTGATGATATCAACCAAGGCAAGGTCAAAAAGAGCTAGTATTTCAGAAAGAGGCCTGTGAGCAAACTGGGCCTGGCAGGCAGGTAGAACAATGGACTCAACAAAAGCCTTGGCGGACCTTAATGGGGTACAAGCATCACCAACATCCAGACAAGTCTAGAAGACAGGAGGATTAATCTCAGGAATTACGGGCGGTCTGCCCTAGGAGTCGGCTCTAGCCTCGCACTCCCACCACCCTGAGAACCAAGTTCTTCAACACCCCGCAACTTACTCCCCTTATCTCAAGGTATGCAAGTAAAATGTTACAAAAACACTATGCAAACCAAGGAATGCAAGTAAAATGTTAAATATCATCATCAGTCTGGGTGATCCCCTTGCCCTTCCTAGGCTTGGACTTCCTTCTCAAAAAAGTCCTTTGCTCGACCTCTTCTTCATCATCATTTTAAATGGGGAACATGGTCACCAAGGGAATGACATTTAAAGGGACAGGAGACGAGGGGTCAATTTTCTCACCAACGTTAGCAACCCCGCTCCCACTAGCTTCAACAAACAGTTCCTCTTCTTACGAACCAAACAATCAATCAGGGTTCCACATCCTCCACGTCCTCCATCGCATGGTCGACATGAGGCTCAGACGCTCACGACACAGGTGGAAGAGGAGGAGGAGGAGAATTAACATTCACTTGGATAACAGGCTCTGAAGCCACATGTATACCAGTATCATTTGCCAAGGCAAGAAGAGAGGAAACATCAATCACTACAAAACAAACATGGAATCACGATGAGAAACAAGCCAAAGAAGTCACAAAGGTAGCCAGGTAAACATAATAACTCACCCTCATCACCCTGTTACTATACAAGACACTTCCCATGTAAGATATAACTTTTCACATACACATCAAACCATAACACAAAGTAGCATATAGATGGAATTCTAGAGAGAGAAAGTTAGAGGTTTAGGGAACTTTAGTGAGAGAAAGAAAAATCTTATTATGAGCTCCAACTCTCTACCTTGAAAGGTAGAGAGTATTTATAGTCTTACATAAAACGCCACACAACGGGCTGTGGATCAGGCATACAGTGGGTAAAGACCCGTCCGTCCTCCACGGTGTTACTTAACTAAATACTACTTAACTTAAAATAACTACGACTACGAGTTTCTAATGATTACATATACTTGAGGTGACCGACTCTTTAATACCCGGAATTTCTAATTCCTAACAATCTCCCCCTAAGGGAGGTCACCTTAATCATGTACTAAAATTACATTGAATACAAACAAATATTACATTGAAAATTGATCTTGCATTCTTGATGTAGTGCTTTGCTCCGAAGCTCGTAGTCATTGATTAATCATATTGCATGTTTGGTTACTTCAAGTGGAGGTTTTTTACTGATCCACGTGATAATAATTATGAGCCATCATTTGAGATCATCTGCAATCAAAAATCTCTGTGACATCCTTTGTGGTGTTGTGACATTAGGACCGACATGCTCACATTCTGGATCATGAAATCTTCACATCAGAGTAGCGGAAGCTTTTGTTGAATCATGATATTGGCAGCAGCGTAGCAGAAGCATGGAGTGAAAATATCAGAGTCATTGATGCACTAATCATGATTTCTTTTGAGTTGAATGTGTTAAGTGAGCATGCGGCTATGGATTGACCGCTTCATTCTGATCAGCTGCAAACGTCGGGTGTACCTGCATACAACAGTTAGCAATAAATCGCACGAAAGTGTCTTTGATCACTTTCGTTGAATTGAGGTACACGGCCCACGGTTCCCCGTTGATCAGTACAAGTACTGCCTGTGATCAGGTATAATTCCGAAGAACTTCCTTGACAGGGTTTCGCAGCTGCTCTAGCTGTTCTCAAACCGGAACATCTCAAAGAAGACAACACGGAGTGAGTGAACCAGCGAATTTTAAGTCCACTGATTGATGAAAAGAGATTTGAAAAACAATCGTGTATTACTCAATAGAAATTCTTTTTGCAATACAACGAAGGTTTTATTGAAAATCAATTATCAATCATAAAAACACCTTTTGATTTGAAAAAATGAGTACACGGTCGATGTGCTAAATAAAAGGTTTGTTAAGCACAGAGACCGGTTTTTCAAAGGTATCCGTCAATCCCTAACCTGAACCAGGATTGATTCAAGAAATTGAATCTCCCCATTGTTTCTGTTCAGTTGTCACATGGTTGATCCATATAATAGATCTCACATGCCACCTACCAGGAGCTTGTTTGATGTTGGCTCCAGAAGGCTTTCCATCTTCATTGTGAATGTGTAAACACATCACTCAGATGTTCTGGCAAAACCACAAGGATAATGCGTAGGACTCAAGATATAATCTCTCTTTCCACATTGTGTGAAACAGATAGTCTTCATTGAAAGTGTCCTAATGAGATTTATTGATGATCTCGTGGCTCTAGACTCAATTTGTGCATATTTGGATCCTATGCCGGAGACTAGGGAGAGGGTCTCCTTTTTCAATATCAACAATCTCTAAGAGAAAGTCGATAGATAATGTCGGTTCCCCGTGAGAATGAAACAAGCCCTTTTAAGAGGAACTTGAGTGGTTTGGGAAGTTTAGTGTAGTGCATCACTGGGTCCATGATGTCTTGTCTTCAATACCAGTGTTACCTTAGTAACCACCAGTAGCATATGAATTGAACCCGGTTTCTGCCCTAAGGTTGAATTGATGGAGGGCTATTTCTTTTCACCCTTTTATCATTCATTTCTTTTTCATTCTTCAACCCCTTCAGTGCTTACCGAGACTTCATAACTAGAACCTTGTTGGGTTTATTCCAGTACTAGCTCAGTCTCAGTCTGCACTCTTCCCATTCCTCACTTTTCTCCTTTTTTTTTCAATATACCTAAGGACTCTACACTATCTAGTGGATTGTCCCTGGGTAGATCCCTCCGGTTCTGGCGGATCGTGGGAACGAATACCTAACCTAACCATCCTTATAACTCCATGCATAAAGTAAATTGGTCGGTCTTTTGGTATTGTTCATTCTTCCTTAAAACCAATTGAAAAATCATTTGGAAAAACAATCAAGGTACTTGTGATACGAGATCAAAGCATTTAGTACCTTAATAGTTTTGATCATTTAGAAAACCTCCCCCTCAACATGTGCGTATGATTTAGAAATTGTTTAGCACAAGGAGGCAAGAGGATTTTGAAATATTTTCTTTGATCACAATTTTCATACGAAAAAGCCATTTGATTTTCATGGTAAAATTCTCCCCCTCAATATGTGCATAGGATTTTTGAAATCATTTTTATCACATAGAGGCAAGAGTTCTTTTGAAGCACATCCACGATTACAAAAACCATTAAGAAAACCATTTGATAACTCAATCAAGGTACTTTATAAGTCTCTTTAAAAAAACTTTTTGTACCTCGATAGTTATGCTCCCCCTCAATATGTGCTTCGAGATTCGAAAGCGTTTAGCACATATGAGAGAGCAGCCTGCACAATTAAATCAAAACAATCACCTTTTATCAAATTTCATTATTAAATCACAAATTCTCCCCCGATCAAAAATATCAAACCCTTTGAGATTTTGGATCCCAAGTGATTTAATTAAGTTTAGAAAATATGGGAGAAAATGTGGCCTTGTTTAAATACTCATCTGGTTTTTGGATAAATCCTCCTCCTCAACATGTGCATTGTGTATTTGAAATCGTTTGGCACATGGAGGCAGGAGTGCCTTTAAAAGGACTAAAACCAATTCCATTTAAAACAGATTTGAGATTTAAAACACGATCTTTACCCCGATCAGAAATATCAAACCATTTGAGATTTGTGATCCCAACTGATTTAAATCATTTAGAAAAATTTGGGGAAAGACGTGGCAAGATTCAATTTTGAAAGATGACAGATACGGACCATTTTAAGACATTAAAGATTGTTAGTGTCAGGTATGATAGTTTTTAAGAGATCTTTTAAGTAAAACAAAACAATTTCACAATCAAACAAGAACAGAAAAGATTTCATTTTGAAAGACCTTGATTCTAAAGAAAAAATCATACCATGACATAACATTAAATCTTTAGATCACCACCTTTTGTTGTACAAAACGGACTTTTTTTGAAGATATATTGTATGAAAATATTTTATATTAAATCACTCTCCCCCTCAATCCATGACCGTAGTCGATAATTGAGTGACTCAAGTTTTGATAAAATGAAGTCCGGTGATTTTCAAAATTTAGTCCAATATATTTTCAAAACAACATTTTTCCATTTTCAAAACAATTTAATTTAATTTACTCAAAAATTGTTTAAAAATGGTATCCTGCACAAAGATTCGTTAGTGGTTGAGAAGCTTTCGTTGTTGTTGCTGTAGGGTTGGAAGAAAAATCGTCTGCAAATGCAGTGACACTTCTTCTTACGTTGCATTTTGAATGCCAACTGAGGTCCAATTAAGCTCCGTTTCTTCACTTGCTGAAGAAAACCATCTGCTGATGCAGTAAGACCTCTTACGTTGCATTTCATGCCAACTTTCCATTGAAGTCCAATTAAGCTCCGTTTCTTCATTTGTCAACCCAAGATATAGTTACCCTTTCCTTTCGGCATCCAATCATCTAAATCTGTGGGATCCGGATCGGGAACATTCTTATAACCAATATACCTGCATACGTTAGTGAACACACATACAGATATATGGTGGTCGACATCACCCAAACAACAATCGACTAATAAAAGTCAATTCAACATGTCAATCAGATCATATAAAGCAAGGGAATTATGAGTTCATCAAACTTTAATCATCTAAACCTAACAATCATATCCTAGAAACCTAGTCCTTCAACATAGGCAATTATATTTTTACAGATAAACACGTAGGATAATTAAGAAAGTCCGTTAGATGATATAAATTTGAAAAATATTCTTCCCCTCAATCAATGACTCTTTTTCTTGAAAAGTTTTAAAAGTGCTGAAGTCATCGATTGAGTTTTTGCGAATTAATACGAAAACTCTGATCCTGATTGATTTTTCAAGCAACTCATTTACCACCATTATAGAAAACAACAAATATTTTTCTGAAGAATTATAGACGGAAAAACATTTGTGTAGGAACAGCAGTCCTTCGACATACTTTCCTCATATTGTTTTTAGGATAAGTGCACGAAATATTTGAAAATTGTTTAGCGTAGCACTTTCCTTTCTTTAAAAGAGCGGGTTGCTATCAGAAATAATAGCAAGCCATTGTTTAAGCACGGGTTACAGTCTGAGGTAACTGCAAGCCATATTTTGAAGCGCGGGTTACAGTCTGAAATAACTGTAAGCCATTTTTAGAGACATGTTTTGGAAAGAAATATTTACACCTCCTGCTCGAACTTCATCTATGGTCCCGTGCCATTATTGAATGACATTTCTAAGACCGCAGATGTTATCGATACCAGAAGACATGTCTAGGAAAACATATTTTTGGTATTTTTTTTTTTTTTCAAATTTTCTGATTTTTATGGGTTTTTGAATGTTTTATATTTTTCTATTTCTTTTTGTTGGTTTTATATTTTTGTATTTTGTTTTGCTGGTTTTATATTTTTGTATTTTGCTTTTCTGAAAAATATATACAAAGATAGAGAAGATGATATAGTTAAAGAAGATGATGATACGAGTACCGAGATAAGGATATCGAACAGCCCCGTTGTAGAAGATAGAAGTCATCATCTCTTAAACATTCACCACCAAAGCTTTCGAGGCTCCTGAATTGAGAGAAATTGAACCATCCGAAAGTGAGACTCTGGCAGCTTCCCCCCAAACCGAAAATCCTTAAGATGAGCAGATTCGAAGCTCTATTTCAAGCTTGCTTTAGCCAGATGCACAAGAAAGCACACCATTATCATAAATCCCGCTGCTCCATTTAAGAACGATAATCGAGGATCTCCATTCGGGGTTATATCATCAAGAAGAAGAACAGCAACGTTTCATCCCACTCTTTAAATAATCTTCTCAAATTTCATTTCCACTGAAGTCTGACGCAATCCATTCCAAAAAGGTGTCAAGAGACCACTTCCCCCACGTAGATGAAATGATGCAGTCAGTCTCTTAGACTAGAGCTCACGAACCCGAACACACAAACCCGAAGACAAAGAAACTTATACCATCGAAGTAGCAGATTAAGTCCAATAGCTAAAGAATAACCCCGATGAATACTTTCCTCTCCTCATGAAGAAAGTGCATGAAGCTCAAGAACCCGAAGTACCCGAATGCCCAAAGAGAGAATAACTGATAACATTGAAGAGGCAGGCCGAATCACTGATTATCTCTGCGGGTGACAATCTCTGCGGATGTCAACACCGGAATAAGTGATTATATCTCTGAATCACAGATTAAGCCCTCAGGTAAAACAGCTGAGCATCCCCAATGTACACAATCTCTATCCCCTGATGAATGTGATAAAATCAAAATCATCACACACTTGTGTACCTCTTTCATCTTCAGAAACTTTCTCTAACATCTCTTCCCCCACATAGTTGGAATAAGAACACTAAACGCCTTGATGAGTAAAACCTTGAGTTTCTCTGCGGTCATGACATTTGTTTTCCCGGAATATCTTCAATCACTTAGAAGAGTTAAGTTCATCAAGTTTACTCGCCATGAGTCAAACCTTGAGTTTCTCTGCGGTAATAACATTTGTCTTCCCGGGATATCTTCAATCACTTAGAAGAATTAAGCTCATCAAGATTACTCGCGTTTAGATGCGTGTCTCCTTTCCCCTTGCTGGTTTTGATGCTTCAGAATCAGCGACTCATTGAAAGCCCGTATACTAGAAATTTGTTGAGAAGAACACTTGAATTCTTTGTGAGAATCAACTTGCTGAAGACTCTCTCTGACCATTTATATCAACCCTTCTGTAGACAATTTGAAGTGACCACTGAAGAAGAAAACCCGCTATACCATACTTGAAACTGAAGTCAACTTCCCCACATTTGTATCTTAAGCTTGCACCTAATGATGGAAGAACGGTGTAGAGAATTTATGCTTCAAGCAAATCTCTAAGTACTCACTACCCAAACGAAGTATGAGACATTAACACCTCTTGCGTTTATCCACACCGTCATATGCGTGTGACACTGAGTAAAACAAGGTAACTCCTAATAGTGATAGTTAACCAGGTCTTCAACCATCCACCTCGACTGCTGGTAACTAGATAAGCCAAGTCTTCAACTCAAATTCTTAAGCCCGAGCAAGTTATCAAATAAGAACACGCCATTGTGAAAGTCAACTTCAATCTCAAATAAGTGATAAATGATTAACTCCGAAGTAATCACCTTGTGTCAAATGTCCAACAATAGTCAATATCAACGTCTCGAGTAGTCACTGCTAAAGAATATGAGCACGTCTAATTGGGAATTGAATATGACTTATAACTTTCTCCCAATTAGTGCTCTCCCCTAAACCGACAATCTGTTTGATAAATGCCCAAATTAAGAAGAAGTCTTTAGATCGTTAAATGCAACTCGTCTTTTAGTCTTCTAACATTTAGCAGAAAATGTAGAACAGACTGTAGACTCGACCTTCTTCAAGATTGTGCAGTTGGGGAATAGATAGTTAACATCTTCAACTCACCAAAACAAGAACATCACCAAAAAGCATCCCAATCAACTTACATCTTGCAAATCCCCTTAACTAAAATCCCTCCCAATCAAACAAGAACAGAAAGATGTTCATCAAGGAAATCAGCAATCAGGCTGCAACGAACACACAAGATGGTAACACCAAACTACCAATCACATCAAACAAGAACAGAGAGATTGTTCGGAATCATCATGTTGATGTATACGTGAAGCATTAACCGGAAGCACTTTGTCGATAAACTCATCAATCCGAGTGAAGATGTCAACCAACGACTCTTAGAAGAAACTCCATGTAAAGAAGATCCGATAAGAAGAAGCTCGGTTCTTACATGAGTTAGGAGCCGTTTGACCATATATTCTCAAATATTAATCAATCATGCCAAAAATTCACACTTCTTCTCCCCCTCAAGAATTGGATACGGAGATGCCATTCTTGATTAAATAAGTGAAAATCATCTGAATTTTCTATTCACACTTCTCTCCCACAAAATAAGCACGTGATGTCGCCATCTTCATTATAATCGAGCAAGTGGAATGAGAAAACAATCAGTGGTAGCCCGGTTCACTTGTTGACTGAAGCGCATGGAAAAGGTATGAAGCATGTTGATGAGAATGGTCATAATAGAGAAGATTTCTCTTCTTCAGAAGATAAAACGCACTGAAGCGTACACTTTTCTTTTCTATAGAGTACGAGGCATGAACTGTTGTGTTCATACGTCATAAGAAGATTTCTCTTCTTCCGAAGATAATGCACACTGAAACGTACACATTTCTTTTCTTTAGAGAACGAGGCATGAACTGGAGTGTTCATACGTCATAACACATCAAACCATAACACAAAGTAGCATATAGATGGAATTCTAGAGAGAGAAAGTTAGAGGTTTAGGGAACTTTAGTGAGAGAAAGAAAAATCTTATTATGAGCTCCAACTCTCTACCTTGAAAGGTAGAGAGTATTTATAGTCTTACATAAAACGCCACACAACGGGCTGTGGATCAGGCATACAGTGGGTAAAGACCCGTCCGTCCTCCACGGTGTTACTTAACTAAATACTACTTAACTTAAAATAACTACGACTACGAGCTTTCTAATGATTACATATACTTGAGGTGACCGACTCTTTAATACCCGGAATTTCTAATTCCTAACATCCCAACCTCACCATTCCAAATATGACTCAAACCAGTAAAAAATAAGGCACCTTTCAGCATGGATTGGAATATAACTTCAACCCACTTAAGAGATCATACAGAGCCTTATCATCGGATGTGATACCCGTAACAACATCCTTAAATAAGGCTACATTATCACTCCACTTGAGATATTGAGCAGGCAAAGCCCGCGCACAACGGTAACCCACACCCAGTTCTGGTACCAACCAGACAACCCTTTAGCCGTATTCACAATGGTCAAACACTCCTCTTTAGTTACCCTCCTTTCAAAAGTATACCAAGACCCACACTTCTTTATTTGAAAATGTGGCGAAAAACATTTATACGGGCATTACAAAAGCATGTAGCCTTTGATACTTGATTCGTGCCAAACCGTCAAGTTTTATCACTCAAGCCGACCACTTGTGAATGGCCGACCGTAACAAACTTAAAACGGTTCAAGCACGAATGCAATGAAGATCAGGGGAGTATAGTGTTTCCCCGGGTCGTTATGTCCCAGCGAGCTATGCGAAGAATCACCAAACGAATAGTGATCGAGAGATTTGAACAGAAAAAGAGGATTGTGATTATTATAACTACAGAAATAGCCTATAATTACAAAGGCTTAAATGCAAATTAAAGGAAATTAAAAAGATAAAAAATATTAAATAAACGCTATCACTATTTGCAAAATGATGTTTTTGGTTTTATGTTTTTATAAAACTTAATTTAAAAACTACGCGACGTACGAAAGAAAATGTGAAACTTAAACAATATAAATCCTAAAAATATGAAAATGATATTTTTACAAACCTAATGATAAAAGAAAATTTATAGAAAAAGAAAATTATTTTTATAACTAATTATCTAATTATTATTAATTAAAAACTATTTTTAACTATTAAATAATAGCCTAAAATACAAGAAAATATAAAATAAAGCTAGAAAAATACAGTTATGACTTGGAAAAATCTAAAATAACAAAAGAGAATTTTCAAAACTATTTTCGTATTTTTCTGATTATTTTTGTATTTTCTATGAATTAAAAACTATTAAAAACTAATTAAATTGCTTAAAAATACAAATTTAACTAAGAAAAATCTAGAAAAATATTTTTTTGTCTTTTTATATTTATCTTAACTTAATAAAAATGAAAAATTATTATTTTGAAACTTTTCTTAATTAATTGAATTAAATGCTAATTAAAAAGGCTTAAAAACTAATTTAAATAGGGAGAAATAGCAAACTGACTTAGAAAAATCTGAAAATTTCAAGTTAAGTCTAATTTAATATTTAGAATCTAGGAAAAATATAAAAACAGTGGGCTGAGTGAAGGAATAAGAGGCTGCAAGGATAAGTGCTTATTATTAAGCACTTGAAATAAGCAAAATGAAAACCAAGGACCACCACAGCAACACAGAAGCTAAAACATGATAAGAGTACCCAAATGCAACAAGTTTTCACAAGCCTTGACCTCTGATCATTAAGCTCAACAGATTTGAGGTTTTGGCTTATGAGCTAAAAACAGTGTGAGGGTACCAAGTTTAAGCTAAGAAATAAGCTACCTAATAAGCTGAGACATGAAACCAAGACTTGGATCCTACACTAGACCTGGGTGGCTATGTCTAGACCAAAGAACAGACCAAGATAAGCTTTTTTAAAGCTTGTGACAAGCCTGCAAGACCCTGTGCAGACTCAGCTTAAACTGAGTCAGTTGCACAGGGCATATTAAGCCCATTTGGCAAGCCTTTTTGGAGCTTTTAGAAAATTCACAAAAATATAGAAAATTCACAATAATAAACTAGACCAGTAGAACTTTTTAAAACCACAAGTTTCATTTGATTTGGCCCAGAACTGAGCTCAAGAAAATTCACCTCAGATAAGCTCAAAATGGATTTTTCAAGCTTTTGACTTTTTGACAGAAATGGAAGATTGACCAAGATGAACTTTGCAACTGATTTTAAGGACTGAGATTGATGTAATAAGGTGAAATGAGACTACTGTAAGCAATAACTATGAATTCTAAGCACAAAACAACCTTTTGATTTGCAAAAGATCCAACAGATAAGCTATAAGACAGATTACATATAAAGTTTGACTTGAGAGTGTGCAGGCACAAAATAATGACAGATATTAGATCAAATGAGCTACACAAGCTTAGCACAACAAGACTCTACCACTGACTAAACCTCTAAGACAGTTTAAACAGTAAATCCAAACACCCTTGTTTCTATAGATTTGCAAATAAAAACTCAACCAACTACTAAACTAGCCAATGCTATAGATCAAATTGAGTTAAGCTAACCTAAATACACTTTAATAAACAAGTTTGACAGTTTATGACTACAAATACAAGTACAAACAAAAAAAATGCAAACTGAAATTGAGAAACTCACTCACCAATGTCCAGCTTATTTCTCAGGCTAAACCAGAACCAAACCTATTCTAACCTAGTCTATTTCAACCCATATCCATGCTACATCAACCCAAATATCATCACCATTCCCATTCCTAGCTCAGTTTGACTTTCGTTGACCATTTCACAAAGTTGATTGAAACTTAATTGTGAGCTTATAAAAAGGCTATAAAGAGCTTAAATGACTTAATGGAGCTTAAAAATAAGTTACTAAAAGCTTTGACAATAGAATTTTGAAACTGAAATTGCAACAGTAAACATGAGACTTGGAATTTATCTAAAAACTTGGATTGATATTCAACAACACATTACAATGATAATTTAACTTAAATGTGATACAAAGAAAGTGAAATTACAACATTTTGACTTAAACTAAAACTTTTATTTAAAAAACGACATAAAGGAAAAATTTAAAACTAACTACTTTCCTCCTTTGCTTCTTCTTCCTTCCTTTTATATACCAAAAGCTTTCTCTCTCCAAAATGAGTGAATCCCACTTGCTTTGAGGCCATTGGATTACTTGGAACACTCTTGGCCGTTTGATTGCATTTTGGCGCCAAAGGTGTTTTGACCTGTTGGGGTTGAGTGTGGGGAAGGAGGTTGCATTTAATGTATCTTGGAGTGTTAGGAGAGGTGGGGAGACATGGAAATGGAAAATGAGTTGGAGTGATGGGAGGTTGTGTGTTTGCAGGCATGGCAGGGGGGAAAGAAGACTTTTGGCGGGTGTTTTTGTTTGACTGGGGTAGGGTTGGTTGACCGGGTTTAATATTAAAAGAGAAGGGGTCAAATGGAGGGGTCCAAATGGAGATGGCAGGGGTCACATGCATTATGACAAGGGTCCAAGGTGTAAAGGTTTATGGTTTGGTTTATAATACAAGGACTTATTATGTAATTTCTGAAAATCAAGGGACCACTTCTGCCATATTTGCAAAGTTGCTCCAAGGGATTAAAAGTGACAAGTTTCCATAATACAAGGACCAAACTTGACATTTTCAAATTTCCAAGGGCCATTTTTGCCAATTTTGAAACTTGAAGGACCAAAATTGTAATTTCTCAAAACTTTTGACATTTCTCACCAAAGGACTAATTTTGACAACTTTTGATTTTAAAAGGACCTTTGGTGATTTTACTTTTGAAATTAAGTGCCTAGGGACAAAATTTGAAAAATTTTGAAAGTTGAGGGACTGAAACTGCCAATTATGCAAACTTTGCTCATTTTTCATCTGATTTTAAACATTTTGCATCTGAAACATATAAAATGCAATTTTGGAATATTTTCAGTATTTTGATGCATTTCTGAGCATTTTTAAACGTTTTGCAGTTCAGATTGACCCAAAAATGATGAGTATTTACACACTCATCAATCCCCCACACTAAACTATTGCTAGTCCCTAGCAATCTTTTGAGAAAAACTTAATGGATTTGAATCTCTTTACCAAAATCCATTACTTCTGGAGTAGCCAAATGTTTCAGTTCAAGTAAGAACCATGGTACACCGATAACCATGTGATTTTGAGCAAACCACCAGCTTCCAACGGATTTGATTTGTCTTTACCAGAAGCCGTTTGCTCTGGACTAGCCAACTACTAGATAAATTATCAATATTATCTTTGGTGAGCTGATTACCAATTATGGTTTTTCCACTGCCTTTACCACAAGCCATAAACTTGCGGGCTAGCCAACTCTTCACTTTTAAGGATATGGTGAGCTGAATACCATATAATTTTGGGCAAATTGCAAGCCGTCAACGGATTTGAGATATCTTTACCAAGAGCCGTTTGCTCCTGGATTAGCCAATCCTTTTGTTTATTAGACAAGGCGGACTGATAACCAATTGAGTAAGTGCAAAACACTTGCTCCAAAAAAAAATTTTGGCCAAAAATGGGGGAATTGGGCGGTATAATTACATGATAAATTCGTGAGAATTCCCCCCCACACTTAGAAATGAATATTGCCCTCAATATTCAAAGTACCGGCGGTTATGCCGAAACAGAGAACGTAAAAGGGAAATACTACGGCCATTATTTGAAAGATTTTTTTTTTTTTTTGATGAAAACTTATATACAACAGCGAGGGGTAACTCCCCCACACTAGGGTGGGACACACGGGTGAAAACCCATGTTTAACTACTGTTTTTGATTACCGAGTCGCTAGCTTGACTCGACCCCGAATTAATTTGTTCATGGGGAAGTAAGTGGAAGAGACAATCTCCATCGGACTTTCATTCAAGATGTTTGGACAAACATTTGAAGCACGTGAAAGTTCCACACCGATGAGATATACATAGAACCGGCTCAAAAATGATAAATGAAAATGTCGGGGTCAAAGATAGTGTCTTCATTCCCGAAGGAGTGAGGATGAAGAGAAATCATAAGATATTTGAGGAAAGGAAGAAAGATTTTGATAACAATCAAGATCCATTCTTCATCCTCAAATGTAGACATATCGGGAGGAAGGGTGAGGGTAGTATCATTAATAAGCAAACTCGTATGATAGAGTACACCTTCCTCCGAGCTAATATCATCCTCAAGATCAAAATAGAAATGATCATGTTCCGGAGGAGATATGTCATGAGAGAGTTCACCGGAGAACTCTTCATGAAGAGAATCATTCACATGAAGTGAAATTGTGAACTCTTGTTCCATTGTGGGCTCATCACTATCCTCGGTCTGAGTATCAAAGAGTGGATTCTCAGAAATTAAAGTGAATTCAGAGTCGAATTCAAATAGAGGATTAGTGAAAGTAGCTTTGAATGTTTCGGGAACAAAGTGATCAACATTCTCTATTGGACTGTTAGGTTGAGAAGTGAGTGAACGATCATTATCAAGGAGACTTTCAGTCTCTCCCAGATCGGCTTTGAAATCAAAGAGACTATCATCACTTTCCGATGAAAGTGGATTGATGTGAGTGAGTTCATCGGTGAACTCCTCAAGAAGAGGATCAGACTGTGGGAGTGATGCCTCAACATACTCGATGTTTCCATAAGAAGCACAATCGTCGCTAAAATCAGAGAAAGTTTCAAAATGATCTTTTGAACACTCAAGAGGGGAAAGAGAATCACACTTATGATCAGAAGTTCCCTGTGACTCTCTCGGGATTGGGACAAGGTTCTCAACACTAGACTTTATGAATTCGTCCGATTCCTTTTCAGGAACAGTGTCAAGATGCTCATCCCCCATGTTCAGAGAGTGAGTGGGAATTTCGGGTGTGATCGCAGTTGTTTGAGAATGAATCTCAACTGCTGGGATATCAACTGATGAACTTGATGAATCTTTATAGAATTGAAGGATATCAAGCGTATCCTCATCATCACTGTCATCAGGAATAAAACGAAATTGAGAGCTAGATCTGGCTGCTTTTTCTTTTGCAATTGATTCCCTAATAGATTTTTCAAACGCAATTTGGGAATTTAATTTAGCAGCCCGCTCTTCGACTAACAATTCTTCCATGGATTTTTGATTTGGATTATCTTGGGAATGTTTACATTCCTTCAAATCTTTCACTAAATCCAAAAGATGAAGGAGAAGATTTTGAGGAAGTGGGTCAGGCTGAGGTGGTGCCTGATTCATTTGGTACTGTAGAGGTTGGTCATGATACGAAGAGTCGTAATTGTTACAAGGAAATGGATTCCTTGTTTGACAATCAGAGCTAAAGTGAGGTCCTCCACAATACTCACAACAGTAAAACTGATGTGGCTGTGAGTCATATGTGTTGTAGTCATAATTGTTATCAGGAACCTGCTCATAGACAAGCGTGTTTCTCGATTCACAATCAGAACTGGAGTGTGAACCACCACAGTACTCACAACAGTAAAACTGCTTAGTCTCACAGTGTGGTAGCTGATGGAATAAATAAGTTGTGTTATGGTAAGAATAGGGATCTTGGTTATATATAGACCCGTTTCCTGATTCCACCATGCTACAACTGGGGCAATTGCCACCATTATAAGGACTACCACACCATTGACAACCAAGAGGGTGAGGATAAGACATAGAAAGAATCAAATGTTTTCAGAGGGGTAGGGATGAAGAATCAAAGATGTGAGAGGGTAAAGATGGATATTTTTGGATTTTTGGATAAACATTTTGTAAAAATAAGAAAGAAAATCTTTTTGGTTTTTTGTGTTTGTTGAAAATTTGAATAATAAAAAAAATGTTTTTGGATTTTTGGATTTTTTATAAGAAAATATATAGATATAGATGGTATAAACAAGGAGTGAATATTCAAATCACTAATCTGCTAAACGAAAGATAATTAGCACAGATCCCCGGCAGCGGCGCCAAAATTTTGATTCGTGCCAAACCGTCAAGTTTTATCACTCAAGCCGACCACTTGTGAATGGCCGACCGTAACAAACTTAAAACGGTTCAAGCACGAATGCAATGAAGATCAGGGGAGTATAGTGTTTCCCTGGGTCGTTATGTCCCAGCGAGCTATGCGAAGAATCACCAAACGAATAGTGATCGAGAGATTTGAACAGAAAAAGAGGATTGTGATTATTATAACTACAGAAATAGCCTATAATTACAAAGGCTTAAATGCAAATTAAAGGAAATTAAAAAGATAAAAAAATATTAAATAAACGCTATCACTATTTGCAAAATGATGTTTTTGGTTTTATGTTTTTATAAAACTTAATTTAAAAACTACGCGACGTACGAAAGAAAATGTGAAACTTAAACAATATAAATCCTAAAAATATGAAAATGACATTTTTACAAACCTAATGATAAAAGAAAATTTATAGAAAAAGAAAATTATTTTTATAACTAATTATCTAATTATTATTAATTAAAAACTATTTTTAACTATTAAATAATAGCCTAAAATACAAGAAAATATAAAATAAAGATAGAAAAATAAAGTTATGACTTGGAAAAATCTAAAATAACAAAAGAGAATTTTCAAAACTATTTTTGTATTTTTCTGATTATTTTTGTATTTTCTATGAATTAAAAACTATTAAAAACTAATTAAATTGCTTAAAAATACAAATTTAACTAAGAAAAATCTAGAAAAATATTGTTTTGGCTTTTTATATTTATCTTAACTTAATAAAAATGAAAAATTATTTTTTTGAAACTTTTCTTAATTAATTGAATTAAATGCTAATTAAAAAGGCTTAAAAACTAATTTAAATAGGGAGAAATAGCAAATTGACTTAGAAAAATCTGAAAATTTCAAGTTAAGTCTAATTTAATATTTAGAATCCAAGAAAAATATAAAAACAGTGGGCTGAGTGAAGGAATAAGAGGCTGCAAGGATAAGTGCTTATTATTAAGCACTTGAAATAAGCAAAATGAAAACCAAGGACCACCACAGCAACACAGAAGCTAAAACATGATAAGAGTACCCCAAATGCAACAAGTTTTCACAAGCCTTGACCTCTGATCATTAAGCTCAACAGATTTGAGGTTTTGGCTTATGAGCTAAAAACAGTATGAGGGTACCAAGTTTAAGCTAAGAAATAAGCTACCTAATAAGCTGAGACATGAAACCAAGACTTGGATCCTACACTAGACCTGGGTGGCTATGTCTAGACCAAAGAACAGACCAAGATAAGCTTTTTTAAAGCTTGTGACAAGCCTGCAAGACCCTGTGCAGACTTAGCTTAAACTGAGTCAGTTGCACATGGCATATTAAGCCCATTTGGCAAGCCTTTTTGGAGCTTTTAGAAAATTCACAAAAATATAGAAAATTCACAATAATAAACTAGACCAGTAGAACTTTTTAAAACCATAAGTTTCATTTGATTTGGCCCAGAACTGAGCTCAAGAAAATTCACCTCAGGTGAGCTCAAAATGGATTTTTCAAGCTTTTGACTTTTTGACAGAAATGGAAGATTGACCAAGATGAACTTTGCAACTGATTTTAAGGACTGAGATTGATGTAATAAGGTGAAATGAGACTACTGTAAGCAATAACTATGAATTCTAAGCACAAAACAACCTTTTGATTTGCAAAAGATCCAACAGATAAGCTATAAGACAGATTACATATAAAGTTTGACTTGAGAGTGTGCAGGCACAAAATAATGACAGATATTAGATCAAATGAGCTACACAAGCTTAGCACAACAAGACTCTACCACTGACTAAACCTCTAAGACAGTTTAAACAGTAAATCCAAACACCCTTGTTTCTATAGATTTGCAAATAAAAACTCAACCAACTACTAAACTAGCCAATGCTATAGATCAAATTGAGTTAAGCTAACCTAAATACACTTTAATAAACAAGTTTGACAGTTTATGACTACAAATACAAGTACAAACAAAAAAAATGCAAACTGAAATTGAGAAACTCACTCACCAATGTCCAGCTTATTTCTCAGGCTAAACCAGAACCAAACCTATTGTTGAAAACACAAAGACCTTGATAGATCTTAAGCACTCGGAGATCGTTAGTGTTGCCTATGTAATCACAAGAAAACTAATAGAAGATCTCTACAACTCGTATTTTGTAGCGGAAAGTAAATACAAGTTATAATAACTAAGAACTCTTTGATCCTCTATGGATCTTTTTATTATTGAAACTCTATGTTTCGGATATATTACAAGACTTGAAAGACTTGAGAAAAGCTTAACTATTACATACTATCATGGTTTCTTATATAGGCAAGAAACCCTCATGAGCGTTTACAATGTACGCTCCTAATACTAACATAGACCAAGCATGCATCTAGACAAGCATGCAACTAATCATATTGTTTTGTTAATCATATTGTTTATTCTGAGTAAGCTCTACATAATACGGCGCCAACCTATCTTTAATACGGCGCTGACTTTTACTCCATACTGAGCTTATCTCTCCTACGTGGATTCGCACTTTCAGCAGGAACACGATTTCTGCTTTAACACTTCTGCTGAAGTATAACTTCAGCAGAATCCATTCTTCTTCGGCAGATTCTTCGGCAGAATCAGTAGTTTACCTTAATTCCCAACAATTTTTCCTTGATAGATCGATAATGCTGTTGAGGATTATACCAGTTTACGAAAAATTTCCAAACAAGATCCTCCCCATATCTTAAACACTTCTGAGTTATGAATGGCCAGTATCTGGAGGATCAGCAACAAAGATTCAGAAGAAGAACTTCTCTATGATGACTGAACTGTTATAAGCCAGATCTTTGCAGCAACATATGACATCATGTACATCAAAACATATAAGTTTCAGACTATTCTCATCACTTCCAGGTGTGTTAACTCCTGTGAGAGGTGAATCATTTGAAATTAATGGGTTTGATGTCTCTTTACCAATAGCCATCACTACTGGAGTAGCCACATGTTTGAGTTCGAAAACTATGGTACATTGATAACCATCTAATTTATTGGCAAACCAGCAACCGTATAAACGGATTTGACTTGTCTTTACCTGTAGCCGTTTGCTCAGGACTAGTCAATTCTTAGAATTGGTGAATTGAGAACCAAACATGGAGTCAGTTGCCTTTACCACATCCCATATTCATGTGGGCTAGCCAATTCTTGGATTCCAAAAAGGAATAGACCATGGTGAATTGATGACCATACAACCCTCAGCAATGAAGCATGGGTGGTTGCATACCCTATGATTTTGAGCAAACCATTACAGCTATCAACAGATTTGATGTGTCTTTACCAAAGTTGTACCCTTTGGACTAGTCAACTCTTTGACATACACAAGGTATATCAGGTGATTTAAAAACCATCAAAATTGTATAACCAACAAACCTGCAGAAAAGTTAGTTTTTTTTTTTTTTTTTTTCTTTTTTTTTTAACTAAATAACATTGAAAAATAACTCAGAAATAGATAAATAACAAAAACTAAATGTAACATAACAAGGTAGTGCAAAGAGTACCAAGTTTCATGAGTAGGATGAGGATGAGGCCTATTGCTGTTGTAGAAGTTGAGTCTTGATCAAACCCACCACAGTTGATGCAGACAGTCTTTCATTGCCCACTGGATCTGGAGGAATCTCCAATTTCTGACTAAGCATCTTCTCCATAAGTCTCTTGGGCAATGGATACTTTCTTTCAGCAAGCATACATACAGTGATTCCACTCTTAGTCTCAAGCGCATGTACACGAGGGAGAGGATAGAATCTCCAGGACGCAACCTTCCACCGATGTGAGTTTTCCCAAATGGAATGTGCCTTGCTATTGGGAATATGAGAGTTTAACAGGACTTGAAGATCTCCTGGTAAGAACATCCCAGAACCTTGTGGTTCCTTGTTGCAGTAATGGGAGGTAACTCGAGTGTACAGAGAAATCAAGTCTGCCCTGTCTACCAAGTGTAGAATTTCCTTCAGAAAGGTGAATTCCATTGAAGGGGAGTTCCTTCAATGAATGACATTCATCTCATCATCCTTCAGTTTCCAATCTTCCAATGCATTTTGATCTTCGTCAGGAAAATCAGCAGCAGATCCCTCTATTATGAAAGTTGAGTTATCTGCTTCAAGATCCAGGGTAGATCTTTTGGCCATTCTCTTCTTCCTTCTTCCAGGTTTATAGATTTCCCCAGAGGGAGCATTTTCATCTTGAACATTTGTGGTAGGACTTGAAGAGGTAGAGGGAGACTTAGTTGGAACACGAAGTGCATTCATCCTGTGGAGCATCTTTATCGCCCTTTCTGTTTTAGTTTCTGTGAGATCAGCTTCCTGAACTCTGGAAGCTTCTTGGGTGTCAATGGTTGCCACAGTTGAAGTGGGGACAGATATATCAGGTGCTTCAGGAGAATTGGAATATGGTTCAGCAGATAGACTCTTGTCAGTAGAAGAAGCAACTTCAGAAGTTGCTTCAGCAGGAATGACTGGAGATGATTCCTTGGCTGGAGCATCATCAGACTTGAGTCTTTTGGCTTCTGGAGCAGCTTCATTCTCTGAAATCCTTCTCAAGTTGGTAGAATGTGCTGAAGATGATGATTTGTCCCTCATGATTTGGTTATATTTGCGAAACAGGACATGATCAGGAAAAGCCTTGACTTGTTTCATTGTTAACCCAGAGTTGTACATTGAGCATTGGTTCTTCACCACCATTCTCATTTCAGCTTTAGAAGGAGGTTTGTCTTTGGCCTTCTGAGCTTTGATGGCCCTCTTTTGTGCGATAGCTTCTTGCTTCCTTTGTCTTCCCTGAGCCATCATTCGCTCCACATAATTGTCACTGAGGAAATCTCCACCTAGTATACTTTGAGCAAGAGAAGGTCTTGAAATGACTTGCTGAGTTAGAATATCCCAGTGTTCAGCAGGCATCTGAATCCTCATTCATCCAGTTCTCTTCTTCTCTCAGGAGTTAAAGATGAAAAGTCCTCTGTTTCAAGTTGATGAGCCAATACTTCACTTTCCTTTGACTTCTCAAACTCTGCCAATCTACTTGCTTGACCTAGTCTTTCCTCCTCACTTACCAGGTCTGGACCAAGCTCATCTTCAGTTATTATATCTTTCCCTTTATCATCAGGCTTCTTAGCACAGTCATCTTTAGTTAAAGCAATGACTGGTACCTCAGTAGTAGTACCCAAGTCAACATGTTGATGCAGATTATCAACTGGAGTGGTCATAGCAGCAACGTCAGACAGATCTGCTGAAGGTGAAGGGTCTGTTGGTTCTTGAACGGATGAATATTGATTAGGATCTGAAGATACATCCTCCATTAGCACGTCAGCAGATGCATCCTTATCAACCCCAGGTTCCTTTGAAGCTTCAGAAGAAACCTTATGTAAAAAGGATCTCTTTTTTCTTTTGTAAAAGACAGGTTCCTTCTTCTTAGAGAAAGCAGCAACTACTGATGAAGGATCATTGAGAGAAACATCAGCCAACATATCCAGAGACTCAAAATGAGGTACTTCTTGTTCTTCATCAGAAGATACCACAAGCTTCCTTTTGGAGGGCCCTTTTAGTTTGTCCTCTAATTCCTTGACTTGATTCTGCAGTTCTTCAATCTTACTCCCAAGAGACGACTTGGTCTCTGCAAGCTCCTTTTTCAGACTATTAACCTCAGCAGCATACCTGTTGACAAGAGCATAGACAGATGAGAGTGTAATAGGGTCCTCAGCTCCACCAGCAGATTGCTCTGTGGTAAGGGGAGCTTTATTGGACCTTTCAGTAGAATCATGGTCATGCTCAAAGTGAGGAAGATCTTCATTGAGAGGATCCCTGACAGGACTTGGTGTGGGTAGTCTATTAAGATCTGATTCATCATGTGTAACAAGTGTGGGTGTTGGACTGGGACAAGGTGGTTGGTCTTGAGCAACATGAGTTGCTTCAACAGTTGATGAGGGGCCCTCATTAATGTTAACTAATGGATTACCATCAGTAGCAACAGGTGACGAAGGAGGATTATGAGCTACATTTTCCTCATCAGCAGCCTCATTACCTTGGGGCAACATGGCTGCTAGCAAGGGATGATGTTCCCCCTGAAAGTGGGTTCTCATGGTTGCAAACAATTTAGCAGTCAAAGAACCTATGGGATAGAAAGATTGGGCTTGGGTAGAGGTGTCTAAAATAATTTGTAAAGACCTTGGGTACATTAAAATTTTTCCCTTTTTCCTTTGAATATTTTCAACCAAGTTTTCAAAAATATACTTAGAAAAATTGAACGATACCCCTTGGGAAAGACACACAATACCATAGCCCAGTTGTGTAGAGAACTGGTCCCATCCTCCAGTCTTGTTGCTCATGCATTGAAGCAGCGTGTGAACCAGGAACCTCCACTTCGGGCAGAGTTCCTTCTTCAGCCACATATCAGTTCTTGTTCCTCGATAGCCAATAGCTCTTAGCCCATTAAGCACATCTTCCTGATTAGAGTGAAATACTCCATCAGCATCTTCCAAGTGAAGCTTCCTCCTAATTAGGTCCTCTGTTACTATGTACTCTATTTCATCAATCACAACCCTTATCTCTGTCTCACTCCTCTTCTCAGCAGATTCCCAAAATTGAGTAATCAGTGATTCATATATCTCATTTGGAGAATTAGTTAGAGCATAACAAATCTTGGACCTTTTCAGGAATTCCACCATTGGTTCGTACAATTCATATCCCTTGCCATTTCCCAGAAATGCAACTTTGTTGTGATCATGTTTAAATTCAAGAGCCATGAGGGATATGAGTGTTTAGGGTTATGATTCTCGAAATGGTGAGTGTTTGTGAAAGCGGAATGAGAGGGAATTTGTTTGTTCTGAAGAGAGTGATGGTGGATTGATAGTTTTTGCCCAAATTATAGTCAAAGAAAAATTGACCGTTTGGTTGACTATTGCTGACGTGTATGGCATCTTTGACCCAACCCAAAACAACACTTCAGCAGGAACACATGATCAATCTGCTGAAGTTATAACTTCAGCAGAATGCATCAAAGATAAGAATATCTTCGGTAAGTTTCTAGAATTACTGTGCCACCCACTTGCCTTAAACTCATTGAACCTCGAACCCGTCTATAAAATGATCCCAATGTTACTCATCTCTTCATCAAGATCCCCAAATATTTACCACAAACCCTAGATGCAAAAATAACCCCAATTAACAAAATTGTACCATGAATACCAAACCTGAGATCATAGATCTCACATCCTCATCATCATCATCTTCTTCATCATCATCAAGTGGTGAATCAAACCCATGGCAACATTACTTTCCTCAACCCTATCCAAGACCAAATAAATCGTCCTTTCTCCCTTCTTCAGAAGATGACAGTGTAGTGAATCCAAGTGAATCTGCTGATGATTCTGATGACTCCTATAAGGAGGGAACATCTTACTCCCAACCTCCAGCACCTCGGTCTCAACAAAGACCTCGTGCCAGGAATCCGCCACTCCCCAAAGATAGAGAGGTGGTTCTTGGTCTCACTGCACCATCTTTTGGTGCATCAACACACGTCGTATAATAGAAGGGCTTAGAGAGGGTGGATCGATTGCATTTTGGTTGAAATGAATAGATGAAGCACACAGGACACGTTATTTTTCTCCGTCATCCTGCGTGGTCATCGTCATCATCAATCGTTTGCATCAATCCATCCTCCCATTTTGGTCCTTAGCATCTTCGTCGTGCTGGTCATGCATATCCAACCATCTAGTAAGACGGAATGGATGGTTATGCAAGACCTACGAAAGCAAAGCCAGCATCTAACGCATATCCAACATTCACTTAGATTTCGGAATGAAAGATATACACTAGATTAGGCTTAGCTTAAGTGTACAGCTCGTATCTTGAAGATGCATATGTAGTAGGTTGACTTTATGTAAGCTGTAAGCTGTAAACTGTTTCTTGAATGAATGAATGAACAATTTGACTTTAATTTCTTTTCTTCAGTATTAACTTCAGTGGAATCAAATTGTTTGCTTCAGTACTTTTAATTTCAGAAGAAACAAGCAACAATCTTTTAGCTATCTTGACCATGTACCATTGAGTCACACTTGATGAATTTGAACTTGATCATGGAATGGACAAACTGCAATCCAGACAACTGCAAAACAGACACAACACTACACAAGAACAACACAAAAACAAGCTAACGAATAATTAGACAGTTAGTGTTAACAAGGAATTATAAATAACAGAGGCAAAAATGCAAATAGAGAAAATTAAAAAGATAAAATGTATTAAATAAACGCTATCACTATAGGCAAAATGATGTTTTTACAAACCTAATGATAGAAGCAAAGATATAGAAAAAGGAAAACTTTTTATTGAAAAATATGATACAAAAATATGCAGAGTTTGCACAAATCCTCCCCTGAGGCATATGCCTCCCCTTAAACTATGCAGTCAAGGGTTTAACATTCCAATATTGACCACGAGGTGTTGAAACCTTGGTCCATCAAATGCTTTTGTTAATAAGTCTGCCACATTATCATCAGTATGAATTTTAGCCACTTTTATCAAATGTTTTTCATATGCATCTCTTATAAAGTGGTGCCTGATTTCAATGTGTTTTGTTCGACTGTGAAAAACTGGATTTTTGACTATGCAGATGGTACTTTGATTATCTATATGAATAGTAGTGTTCATGAAGTTGTACCCATAGTCCAGCAATTGGTTTTGAATCCAGAGGACCTGACCACAGCAATTTGCAGCAGCAACATACTCTGCTTCAGTAGTTGAGGCAGCCACAATGGTTTGTTTCTTGCATTGCCAAGAAATCAACCTCTTGCCAAGAAATTGGCAGCCTCCAGTTGTGGATCTTCTATCCAGATTTGCACCAGCATAATCACTGTCACTATATGCTTCCAACTTGAAAGGAGACTCTTTTGGGTACCAAAGGCCTAAAAGAGGTTGGCCTTTGAGGTACTTAAAGATCTTCTTGACAGCATTGAGATGGGAAGTAAGTGGAGTGACTTGATGTCGAGAACAAACACTCACAGCAAACGTAATATCCGGTCTTGAAGCTGTTAGATACATCAATGAACCAATCATGGACCTGTACAGATGAACATTCACTGGTAGATCTGGTTCATTATTTGCTTTATTCTTTGGAGCTTCATAAGGTGTGGTGGCAGTCCTAACACCTTCCATACCAAACTTCTTCAAAATGTCCCTCACATATTTATCTTGACAGATAAAGATGCCATCCTGTTTCTGCTGAACTTGGAGACCCAAAAAGAAGGTAAGCTCTCCCATAGCACTCATTTGAAATTCACCCTTCATTAGTTCCTCAAATTCCCTGCACCAAGCTTTGTTTGTGGAGCCAAAAATAATGTCGTCCACATAAACTTACACCAGAATGATGTCTGAATAATTCTTCTTTAGGAACAGAGTTTTATCAATAGCACCTCTCCTATAGCCATGCTTCAGCAGGAATGATGAAAGCCTAGCATACCAAGCTCTTGGTGCCTGATGTAAGCCATAAAGAGCTTTAACAACCTTGTAAACATGATTTGGGTGATCTGGGTCTTCAAATCCCTTGGGTTGAGTGACATAGACCTCCTCTTCAATCTCACCATACAGAAAAGCACCTTTGACATCCATTTGACACACCATGAAACCCATGTAAGAAGCATAAGCCAAGAAAATGCGAATTGCTTCTACTCTGGCAACAGGTGCAAACACTTCATCATAATCAATCCCTTCCTCTTGTATGAAGCCTTGAGCTACTAATCTTGCTTTGTTTTTTATCACAACACCCCTAGCATCTCTCTTATTCTTCATAATCCACTTTGTCCCAATGGCATATTTGCCATCAGGGAGTGGAACCAAAATCCAAACCTGCTGATTGTGAAATTGTTGCATTTCTTCTTGCATTGCTTCGAGCCATCTTGAATCGTTAAGAGCTTGAGAAACACTAGTTGGTTCCACTTGAGAGAGAAAACAAGCAAACAGACAATGTTTGAAGTCTGTGTGATTGTCTCTTTGCTGGTTGGAGACATAAGAGAGAAAAGCAATCTGCCCAAATTGAGGACTTGTTATAGCCCTACGTGTTCTAACAGGTGCCAGAAGATCACCTATGATGTTGGATTGAGGATAAGCAATATTGATCCTCTAAGTAGTAGTGGGGTTGACTTCAATGGATGAATCAAGATTAGTGATGGTTGGTTCAAATTCAGCATCATAAGAAGGTGGGGTGAAGATGCCAGCTTTGGGTTGATGATTTCCAAGATCTGAAGGTTTTGGAAAGCGTGTACAGGGTTCTCCAAAGTCTGAAGACACTTGAGAAGGAACATGAGAAGAAACAGCATAGCCTTCAGTGGATTTGTGGAGGGTAGGTGTGACAGAATCAATTTCAGCAGAAACAAGGTTTCCACCGACTCCCTCATTGGCAACCCCTCCATTCAGTTTCTCTGCTTCAAGCTTTGCTGCAAATTCTTGAGTCTGAAGCCTAGCAAGGTCCTCAGCATAATGTGATTCATCCTCATCACTCGTATCAGCAATATCCTTGGAGGTGTTACCTGCAATATTGTTAGGGGAGAAAGAAGGCACAAGTATAGGTGGCTCATCATCTTCAAACTCATTTTTAGAGTCATCATCTAAGGGACCTGCATTGTTAGTGGGAGAAGCTTGAGGGCCTGCATTTTGGTTAGCCAAGTGTCTAGTGTAACCCAAGGAATCAGTTAAGTAGTCAAGGTCAAAGGACCATGTATGACCCTGTCCTTGAACATTATGCTTATCTTCCAGAAATCTTAGGTTCAGCGTCTCCTCTATCTTCTTGGCTTGCAAATTGTACACCCTGTATGCCTTACTATGAGCTGAATAACCCACAATATAACCATCATCAGCCTTTTCATCAAACTTTCCCAACGGATCACTGGTGTTCAGAATGGTCACTTGACAACCAAAAGGTTTTAGGTAGTGAATGACAGGAACCTTCCCAAAGAGAAGTTCATATGGTGTTTTGAGTTGTGGTCTTGTAATGGAGACCCTGTTTAGCACATAGCATGCTGTACCAACAGCTTTAGTCCAGAACATAGTGGGCAGTTTAGAGTCTGCAAGCATTGATCTTGCAGCCTCTATTAGGGTCCTATTCTTTCTTTCAGCCACCCCATTTTGTTGTGGGGTTCTTGGATTACTATAGTCCCTTTTTATACCTTTTGACCCACAGAGTTATATAAGAATAGCATTTTTAAACTCTGTCCCATTATCACACCGAATACCCTTGACCTTTTTGTTCAACTGATTTTCAACGAGAGTGATGAATTCAGTCAGCACTTGAGATGTTTCATCTTTGGTTCTGAGAAAGAAAACCCAACAAAATCTGCTATAGCCATCAGTGATAACCAAACAGAAGTACTTATGATCAATGCTTCTGACTTGAGTTGGACCAAACAGATCCATGTGGAGCAACTGAAGAGGTTCAGAAATGATGCTCATAGCATTGATAGCTTTGTAGGAGGCTCTGTGTTGTTTTCCTTTGTTGCATGCAACACAATTATGATCATTTGTGAATACTTTGGTGGGAAGACCTTCAACAAGACCCATTTTAGAGAGTTTGTTTATGGTCTTGAAATTCACATGAGCCATCCTCCTATGCCATTTGGTGGACTCATCAAGAGATGCTTTAGCCACCAAACAAGTGAGGTCACCACCTGGTTGAACTTCATTAAGGTTGAATGTGTATAAATTGTGAGTTCGAGGAACTTTCAGCAGAATTGAAGTTTCTTCTGGGAGTTTGAAGTCTTTAGACAGCACAAGACATTCATTCTCAGTGAAGAGAACTTTGTTCTTAGTGTCACAGATTTGTGAAATAGAGAACAAGTTGAAATGCTGAAGTTCCTTAACATAGTACACATTTTCAAAATCTAGATGAGGTGTCTTTATGGTGCCTTTTCCTGTGATACTTCCATCACTTCCTCCAAAAGTCACATTGCCTCCTCCTTCTATGGGAACAAAATTGTGCATCATATCTCTGTTTCCAGACATGCTTCTGGAACAACCACTATCAACAATACCAATATTCTTATGCTTAAGGGGATGATCCTACAAATAACAACAAAATATATACAAACGGTTAGAATTCGATGGAGGTTCAAGTCATTATTGACTTACACCTGCCTTGTGGATCACAGGTTTAGGGCATGAAGATTTAGAGGATCCACCATTGTTCTTGGTCCTTCATTGATAATTGGGTCCCTTGTTAGTCCAAGAACAACCTGCTGAGGGCTTCACAGCTGTGCCCCCATATCCCATCCCAGCATACATAGAGTCAACATATGTAGGCCAATAACCATATTTAAAGTATGGGCTAGTTGGTTGCACATAAGGTCTGGTAACTGTACTTCTCCAATGAGAGTCAGTATTAGCTGCTTGTGGGACATAAGGTGGAATATTAGCAACATTGGTCCAGTTAGATTTGTGTTTCTGGTGAGTAGCACATGCACCCAATCTTTGCTCATAAAAATCACAATCCTTAATCAAATGAAATTTACTTCCACATACAAAACATGTCTTCTTCTTGGAAGATTTATTCAAATAGGGAGATGTTTGATTACATCCAGAAGTACTTAAAACAGATACATTCAAGGAATTGTTTTTAACAGACTGATTATTCAAAGATGTAAAAGACAAGTCTTCAGAAGAAACTGTCTTGGAATTTGATTCCTCAGCAGCTTCCTTAGAAGGCTTGTAAGTAGACTGGGGTGCAGGCTTGGGTGTAGGCTCAAGCTTGGGAAGGTCAGACTTCTCATTTGAATCACAGCTTTCATAGGAAGTAGACCCTTGATCCGATGAATTGTCACTGTCAGAGCAAGAGACAAAGTCATTAGATGAGGTATCAGGGTCTGACAAGTCTTTTGACTTTTTGCCATATAGATGATGTGATCCATCAAAGTCAACAGTGATGGATAGGTCTGTGGGCATAAATTCACCTCTAATAGGACCAGGGACAGCATGCATATTACCTTCTTTTACAACGTTAGCTAACCCTGCAGGTGTGGATTTACGACCATCATACCTAGCTTCTACTCCTACATATTTTTGAAAGCCTAATCCTAAGCCAGAGGTTACTGATTGACTGTTATAGAGTTCTCTAGCCAGATTATCACCTGAAATTAACCATTGTTTATTCCTAGCTATTTCCTCAGCGACCTTTTCTTTAAGCTCTAGGTTCTCAGACACAGCTTCATCCTTTGCTTTCTCAGACAGTTTTAAGTAATTATTAGCAACTTCTAGATCAAACTGTAACACCTTTATCTTTTCTTCATAAGCTATTTGATTCTTTTGAAACCATACTTTTTGTCTTTCTACTGTTTTTAATGCTAGTTTATGAGCTTCATTTTCTACATAGCATTCATCAAACTTAGGTTTCATAGCATCATATTCTTCTTTAAGTTCATTGTATCTTAGACTACAACCAAATATACAGTTGTGTACCTGAGATAGTCCCATCAAGGCAAACTGATCATGCCTTTCATCCGAAGTACACCTTGCCAACAATCCAAGCTTATCAGTATCATGAGCTTCCTCATTCACAGGTTCATGTGCAGTCCAGTTGACCTGTTCATCCATGGTGAGGAGAGCTGCTGAAGCTCCAGCTTCCTGCTGTTTCTGCTGATAGGAAATGTAGTTGGCTCCATCTCCACTCTTTCTGTCTTTGCATTCTCTTGAGAAATGCCCCATCTGATGACAAGTGAAACACTTGACTTTTCTCCTATCAAAGCGAGCTGGTTCCTTTCCCTTGAAAGCAAACTTCCTCCCAGACTTCTCTTCAAACCTTTTGATGTCTACTGACAGCAATGCCACCTGCATTTTCAGTTTCATCTCCTCCATTTCAAGAGGGTCCAACTGATCAAAGTCTTCATATGCAAGATACTGCTGAGTATCATAATCAGCAACAAACGAATGAAGAACATCCTCCATCACACTACTAGTCTTAGTTTGAGAACAGGGTGGAGTGGGACGAGTGTTATGTGGTGGAGTGGGAGTGCAAGTTGATGGAAAGTAGTTGGAACTGGGAGATGATGGAAAGTAGTTGAAACTAGGAGCAGGTACCATCATGTTGGAGTGAGATGTCCCAACAAAAGCTGCATGGCCAGAAGAAGATGTACGGTAGGGAGTTCTGACATCAGGTTCAAGGGTTCTGAGTCTGTTATACAGCTCATCAAAGGTAAGCATGTCCAACCCACCTTTAGCCTTGAGAGCAATACTTACATGTAACCATGATGGAGGTAAAGATCGAAGGAACTTTGAGTTGCAGTCATCATTATCAGGTTTTGCATTCAGCTGGTTTAGCTGACTCAAAATCCTATGGAACCTGTCGTATCCCTTGTGGATACCTTCTTCTTCGGAGATATTAAAGTCCTGAAATTGTTGTCTTAGCATGGACTTCCTCATTCTCTTTGATTCTTCATTTCCACCGAACCTTGCTTTGAGAGCCATCCATATGTCCTTTGCATCATCCATATGGTGAAAATCACACAGATGATCTTCAGGTATGGCTTGAAGCAGAATAGTTTTTACCTTATGCTCTCTCTGCATAGCCAGCACCTCTTCAGCAGTTTTTGGAGGAGCCATGATAAACTTCCCATCCCTGTCAGGAATCATTTTCTTTAGACTGTTTCCTTTCTTCACTACCTCCCACAGATTCCAATCAATATTGGAAATCCAGTTTTCCATCTTCATAGTCCAAAGATCATACTCTTCCCTTTTCAAATAAGGAAATTTACCATTACTGTTTGAGAGACTGAGCTGTTGCATGGAAGTGGTGTTGGTGTTGTTTGTGTTGGTGACTTCAGTTTCATTATCGGATCCAGGCATGGTGAATGAATGTTTGATTGTATGGGGGTGAGAATGGTTCTTAGTATCGTAGAGACTTTCCCGAGGCTCTGATACCACTTGTTGAAAACACAAAGACCTTGATAGATCTTAAGCACTCGGAGATCGTTAGTGTTGCCTATGTAATCACAAGCAAACTAATAGAAGATCTCTACAACTCGTATTTTGTAGCGGAAAGTAAATACAAGTTATAATAACTAAGAACTCTTTGATCCTCTATGGATCTTTTTATTTTTGAAACTCTATGTTTCGGATATATTACAAGACTTGAAAGACTTGAGAAAAGCTTAACTATTACATACTATCATGGTTTCTTATATAGGCAAGAAACCCTCATGAGCGTTTACAATGTACGCTCCTAATACTAACATAGACCAAGCATGCATCTAGACAAGCATGCAACTAATCATATTGTTTTGTTAATCATATTGTTTATTCTGAGTAAGCTCTACATAATACGGCGCCAACCTATCTTTAATACGACGCTGACTTTTACTCCATACTGAGCTTATCTCTCCTACGTGGATTCGCACTTTCAGCAGGAACACGATTTCTGCTTTAACACTTCTGCTGAAGTATAACTTCAGCAGAATCCATTCTTCTTCGGCAGATTCTTCGGCAGAATCAGTAGTTTACCTTAATTCCCAACACCTATTCTAACCTAGTCTATTTCAACCCATATCCATGCTGCATCAACCCAAATATCATCACCATTCCCATTCCTAGCTCAGTTTGACTTTCGTTGACCATTTCACAAAGTTGATTGAAACTTAATTGTGAGCTTATAAAAAGGCTATAAAGAGCTTAAATGACTTAATGGAGCTTAAAAATAAGTTACTAAAAGCTTTGACAATAGAATTTTGAAACTGAAATTGCAACAGTAAACATGAGACTTGGAATTTATCTAAAAACTTGGATTGATATTCAACAACACATTACAATGATAATTTAACTTAAATGTGATACAAAGAAAGTGAAATTACAACATTTTGACTTAAACTAAAACTTTTATTTAAAAAACGACATAAAGGAAAAATTTAAAACTAACTACTTTCCTCCTTTGCTTCTTCTTCCTTCCTTTTATATACCAAAAGCTTTCTCTCTCCAAAATGAGTGAATCCCACTTGCTTTGAGGCCATTGGATTACTTGGAACACTCTTGGCCGTTTGATTGCATTTTGGCGCCAAAGGTGTTTTGACCTGTTGGGGTTGAGTGTGGGGAAGGAGGTTGCATTTAATGTATCTTGGAGTGTTAGGAGAGGTGGGGAGACATGGAAATGGAAAATGAGTTGGAGTGATGGGAGGTTGTGTGTTTGCAGGCATGGCAGGGGGGAAAGAAGACTTTTGGCGGGTGTTTTTGTTTGACTGGGGTAGGGTTGGTTGACCGGGTTTAATATTAAAAGAGAAGGGGTCAAATGGAGGGGTCCAAATGGAGATGGCAGGGGTCACATGCATTATGACAAGGGTCCAAGGTGTAAAGGTTTAAGGTTTGGTTTATAATACAAGGACTTATTATGTAATTTCTGAAAATCAAGGGACCACTTCTGCCATATTTGCAAAGTTGCTCCAAGGGATTAAAAGTGACAAGTTTCCATAATACAAGGACCAAACTTGACATTTTCAAATTTCCAAGGGCCATTTTTGCCAATTTTGAAACTTGAAGGACCAAAATTGTAATTTCTCAAAACTTTTGACATTTCTCACCAAAGGACTAATTTTGACAACTTTTGATTTTAAAAGGACCTTTGGTGATTTTACTTTTGAAATTAAGTGCCTAGGGACTAAATTTGACAAATTTTGAAAGTTGAGGGACTGAAACTGCCAATTATGCAAACTTTGCTCATTTTTCATCTGATTTTAAACATTTTGCATCTGAAACATATAAAATGCAATTTTGGAATATTTTCAGTATTTTGATGCATTTCTGAGCATTTTTAAACGTTTTGCAGTTCAGATTGACCCAAAAATGATGAGTATTTACACACTCATCAATACCCAAGAGGATGAATTTGGGAAAAATCAATATTAAAACATCGGGGGGAAGGAGGATGGTCAGCCATATCATTCGTAGCGATCACACGAGGTAAATAGGTCTCAATCCACTTGTGGTTTTTCAAAAAATTGTTAAACTTTAGGGTCTTCACCCTAGAAGGATTATCGACAACAGCGTTCTCATTTTGTCTTTACATGACAAAGGTAAAAGAATTAAAAAAGAAAACAACTCCAAAAGGAAAATGAAGATCTATAGCGGTTTCAAAGAATGTGAAGCGGTTTTTGAGAGTGGGGAGTTTGAAAAATGTAACTCCTCACCCCACGCGCCTCATTTATAGGAGAGAGAAACCGCTAATGGAAAACAAGTGGCAAAAATCTATTGGGCCAACAAGCCCAATCAAGGCGCGTACTACTCACGACCCGATGAGACACACATGCACTCAAGATGACGTCAAGCATAGTTGAATCGACAGGTCTGACCCGCCGAAATATTGAAAGAAGAGATTTGAAATCATTTCACAAAGGGATTTTTTCCACATTTCCCACGCAAACATTTAATGCGAGCCTTACCCTGACCACCACAGATGTCACTTGGGGAACATAACCTAAAAAGGTTATCATCACAAGACAACTCAGAGGTCAACATGGAAAACTTAACCTGTAAACGAACCCTCATAGCACAAGCACAGACTGGGGGGACTCATGTATAATAAAGTCCAGCATCACATCATGATACATGATCTAATACTGGGCTGGGGGACTTGATTGCGTATCAATATTTATGGCCTAAGCCCATTAACTTCACGCTCGAATTAAGTCCAAAATAGTTCGTGAAGTCAACATTGACTAGAACAATATAAGCCCAGGCCGACTAGGCCTGACAACTCTCTCAGGCAGCATAGTACATGCACAAAGAGACAACTGTTACAACTGTCGTTAATGACCAAGACATACGAGTATGACATAGCACAGTGGGAAACCCACGATCGACAAAATAGGGGAGCAAAGCACTCTCCTGCATGAGAAAAAGGACGAATGACATTGTCCTCCTTGTTTGCTCTCGGATGATCGACACTTGGCTCCTTGGCAGCCATCGATCATCCCACAAAGGTTTATCTCTTGTTTAAGTGTTACCCAAGCTTTTCACATAACTTTTCACACACTTGGCCAAATACTGCTTCACAGTAGTGTCTTGGTCATTAACGACAGTTGGCCAAATACTGCCTCTCTATAAAAGGAGAGCAACACATACTATCACATAACTTTTCACACACTTGGCCAAATACTGCTTCACAGTAGTGCAATATGGTTCTTGTTTAAGTGTTACCCAAGCTTCTTGATCTATATCAGTCTCATCTGGTCCTTACCATTCAACACAGGAAACTAAACAACAAAACTATTCCCATCCCATCTCTAATCTGATTTACATACCATACATAAACATATACCCTTTGATGTATTATATGGCATCAATGGCTAGGTTTCACATTCTTTAAGGTATTATATGGCGCCGTCATGGGTACCGGTGGTGGCGCTATAGCCTCATAGCCACGGTGTTTTTCTCACACCATTTTATTTTTATTCCATTATGATGTTTTTCTCACACCGTTATTACTTGGTAGTTACATTGTCAGTCCCTTAAAAAAAATTCTTTACATTATTATCTATACAAAGTGTAATAAGTTTGGATTAAAACACCATCTTTTATGACACATAAACCAAAGTAAAAAAAAACTAACCCAAGAAATCACAATAACAAGGTTTTTTTATCACATTATAACGCAAGGCATTGTAGTGGATACATTACAACGCACCCCCGATAAGGCGAATAACGCATGGTTGTGTCGTTACCATACGACATGATCTAATATACAAGTCAAAAGATTATTACACAAGCCAATTTATGAGGGGGGGGGGTGTTTGTCATTGTTTACCGAGGGGGCGTTTGTTAAAGCTTATTTATAGGATATGAGCTTATTTAATTTTGGCATATATCATTTTGAAACTTATTAGTTTGTATATGCTTGATGTATGATAATAAACTTATACGAACACATAAATATGAAAATAAGCCCAAAATAAGTCTCATAACAAAGTTGACCCAAACACACTAATAAGCAAAATTTCAAAAATTCACTTGGCAAGTCCTAAATATCAATTTAATTACGCAGGTGGTCCAGGTTTGCTAACGACTTTAGATTTCCTCGTTATCTTAAGTCACATGCCAGACACATGAGGATGCACATGAGGGTATGTTTGTCTTTACATTGTTTTGTACTTTCATACATTTGTTTAATACTTTTGTTTATCCGTTAATGTATTGTTTAATATTTTTGTCCTTTTATATTAATTTTTAATTATTTTTTGTCCTTACTATAACAATTCTCATGTGTGTCCCACCACCACCAATCATACTCTTTTCTACTTCACCTACCACCCCCACCACTACTACTGTCAATCCTAACCACCACCATCGTTCACCAACTCCTACTTATTAGGGTGATATAAAGGTAAAATAACTCACAACCCTACTTTATTATACTGATGTGTCTCGCGACTACTAGTTTTAAATTTATAACACGAATTACCAGATAAAGCTAAGAACACACGGGCAAGTATGACCCTTTCGTATGTAGTTAGTTTTGGTTGGTACGCCGAGGTCGTTCACTAGGATTTGGGTGTTTTCATTTGTGAAGAATCCATGTAATAATAAGTAACACGAAAGTGGTAATATGGTTGTCACATCCCAAAATACCATACGAGCAATTAAAAGACTAATTCAACGAGAATTTGATCAATATAATTATAACTACTTGTTTAACTAGTTATCATATTAATGGAGTACATGGATGTTTCTGATAGAACTTAAGTAATAGCAAACAAATAAAAAGTCTTACAATTCCAAGTCAATGGGGGTAGTATCATGAAATTGCATATATACCAGTTTAGACTAACACACCCTTTCGACCTATGAACGTTATTATAAACCGATTCACTACAAGCCATTTGTTAGAAGCATAATTTTACTAATTTGTTCATAAGAGCCCTTTCAACCTATACTATTAATTAAACCTTTATGAATCCATTTAACTTTTATATTCATAGTTGTCAATTATGAACCACCAAATATATTTGCACACCAATTATTTGGAACAAATCACAATAAGAAATCCTTTCGACCTATAGAATCGGTTATGATTTACCAACAATATATTTAAACACATATCAATTCAAACAAACTTATAAGCAAAATCATATGTCTATATTGCTAAAAACCAAACACTCTATATCAATAGCCACATTATTCCAAACAAGTATAACCAAACTACTCTCTAGCAAATTCCATTATCGAACACAAAGGCATAAACTCAAAAACTTTAGAATAAGAAAACATAATTAAAGGTCTTACAATGATTGAAATAAGATTAAAAATGATGAGGAAATGATGCCTCAAAGATTAGTGAAGAATCCTTGATGTTTTGACCTCCAAATGATGACTTCTTGGGCCTTCTTAGCTTCCTGCGTTTCCTAGTGGTTTAGGGAGGATTTTTTTGGGTTTGAGAGGGAGTGGTGGTGGTATGAGAGGTGTAAGAGGTTTTCTATCAAGTTGGGATGATGAAAACATACATAAATGAGGTATATTTATACTTGAACCAAGGCCTAAGGTCATTAATGCTCAACTTGGCCACCAAGTAGCTTGGAAAGGACTAGAACATAAGTCTTGAAGGTTCTAGATTTGGAGTGCACAAGGAAATAACTTTAGTAACAAAGGTTGGCAGACCAGGGGGTTCTGGCCGATCGGCATTATGATCCAGCCAATCGGCTGGTCTTCGTCCACACCTTCCAGCCGAATCGGCTGTGGGCTCTAGCCGATCGGCTGGAGGGTCTTCAACAAGTTTCCTTGTTTCTTTTTCCACTTTGGTTTGCCAAATGCTTGTTTTTTTCGAGGCGTATTAATCTTCAACCAAACTTGACATTTTCTTTATCTTGAGGCCTGGAAACATTGGTTTGATTATCTTAGTCTCTGAAAGGCTTCTGAGGTGATTCTTGGGAATCTTCATATGTACATAAATCTTCATTTATTTGTCATTTCTTCTTCTTTTTCTTCAATTATCGTCATCTTGGCCAGCTACGAGCATGAAAGCATAACTTTGTGCATATAAGTACCAAAAGTTCGTTAAATTAACCAAATAACATGTACAAAAATTATGATAACGCTCTTAAAAACATACTCAATTTGAGCGTAATCATATACCTTAAAGATTCGTCCACCTTCTTCTCACATACATGCAGTCACCTATTTCCATCCTTATATCTAGATCTAACATCTTCCCAAAAAAATAAATTCCCCAACTCATTCCAACCTTATCACTCTAGTAAAACAAACAGAGCTCCTTATATCTCCATGACACAACAACCATCAATTCATCTCTTTCTCTTAATACATCAACACTCCTACCATATATCTTCAAATCAAATAAACACATCTCATGTACTCCGTATATATCCACAACAAAACACACGGTTCAAATAACATCCTTCCTTATCACTCCACATACTAGTCGCGACCATCTTCCTTATTTCTCCAATTTTAGTCATGACCCATCCAACTCAAACTCAGTCATCTCCACCCTACCTTATATCTCCAAGTCAAACACAAGCCTACCTCCCTTTTACTCCAACCGACTCACACAAACAAGCTTAGTTCAACAATTAATTAAAGACCTAGTTAAATCAACAACAAATCACACACACGCATAATACAAACGTAACCATGAAGATCAAGGCATCAAGATCTTGATAGAAGGTCTTGGGGAGGTGTATTTGTGTTTTTTTTTTAATTTTCGTTAAAGATCAGTGATGATGTTTTCTTTTACATTTGTTATACGAAAAATACAAGAGAAAAACTGAGGTCTTATTGTTCTTTTTCATTTTTGATTCTTGTGAGTTGACTGATGTTGTTGTGATAATTTGTGAGATGGATATGGGACAGTGGTGTTGGATTTGTTGTTTGAAATTGGTAGTAGACTGTTAGAATTTTTGCTTTGTGATTTATCTTTTTCTTTTGACTCTTCTCGATCTTTTGCTACCAACCTAACACCACTGGTATAAGCGCGTAATATAACACCACCACCACCACCATAAGTCCATAACTACTTTTACTCCTCAACTTTATGGAAGTAGAAGTATTAAATCTAGGTTTATAAGAAAATGAATGAACGGAAACAGAAGGTTGAGCAAATAATGCTCTTGTTGTATCAGATAATGGAAGTACGCCGTAAAAGGACGCTAGAGTCACCATTAGTGACGGAAAAGAGTGAAGTAGATAGCAAGTTTGTAGTGAGATTATTTAGAAATTAAGAAATAGTAGATAGCAAATTTATGTTTTTGAGAAAGATTAAAGAATGAAAAAGTAGAAGGGGTGGGGTGAGAATAAGAGAAAGATATCTCGTAACTTCCTTCCTTGTCTTGTGGGTGGGTGGTAGCCAGACTTTCCCTTGTTCAAAAATGAGTTGTGGACTAGAGAGGACGTTTCAAGAGAGCAGGTTCTTTCTCTTCTTGCCACATGCTTTAACTGATAATTATTTTCCTTTATATCTTATGGTTGTTGAAAACTAACAACTCATTTATTAGTCTTTTTTTTTTTTTTTTTTTTTTTTTTTTTTTTTTTTTTAATTTATATATATTTAGTTTCTAGTTTGGCGCAAGGTATAGGGATTGGTGTTTAATATGGTAGGTAGGAGTTGGTGAACGGTGGTGGTGGTGGTGGTGGTGAAGAAGAAAAAAGTATGATTGGTGGTGATGAGACCCACATGTAGTAAAGAAGAAAAAAAATTATTAAAAAATACATTAAAGGACAAAAAAAAGTATTAAAGGAAAAAACAGTGAAAAGACAAACCTACCCTCATGTGACTGAAGATAACGAGGAAAGCTAATGTCGTTAGCAAATTTGGACCAGCTGCGTAATAAAATGGATATTTGGGACTCGCCAAGTGAATTTTCGCAATTTTGGAGTAGACACAAAATCTGGCAAAACCACAGGGACTAATAGTGTATTTTACTCTTGAATAATAAACAAAGACCTACAAGGGTCCTACTTTGTAATTTTTTACTGTTATCGAATCTGTGCGCCGCAACTCAACCCACCTCCATCGCCGGCCGGCCGTGACATAGGTGACCGGAAATCGCTTAAATTAAATTTTCGTATCCTTAAAATATTGCATGATGAGAGTCCATTATTTGTTAATTTGTATATTAGTAGTGTTTCGTATGAATAGTCAAATGGCCTAAGTTGTTTATGCGGCACTATAGTAGTTTGTAAATGATGTATTTACTGATTATGTATTTGCTGTTAGTTTTTTAGGGTTTAAGCTACAAAATAGCACCTTCATGTTACTTGAACTAAAATGTTTTAGGTATTTTTTGTTACCAACTTTCAATTTTTACTTCGATAATTCCAAGTCCTTTTTTTTACAATGTAGTGGAAAGTACAACTCTTTTTTTCTGGTAACAAAAATACTATACTAGTAGAGTTATGAGAACAAAAGTTGAAAGTTGGTACCAAAAAAATTAAAATTGATTAATAACTGAGTTTCTGTTGTTGCTGTACTTGTCATCTGAGACCAAACATCCTCACGGAGTCTTGCCATTTATGTGCTTGTGTTTGTGTGGATATGTAAAAATGTTAATATTTGTTTATGTATTTTCTAGCTTCGTCTTACTTACTTACTTTCCTTTCTTTTTATATAAAGACGCAGCCCCGTCACTTCTCAACTCAACTCAACTCGGTTTCAGTTTTCAATCATGTCTAGGGCGTTTGGGGTAAGATTCGCCCTCTTTATTCTTTTTACATGTTTCCTCAACTATGAACTTTTATGACGTTTGTTCTTCTTATTTTGTTGTTAGGTGTTGAAGTCAAACCTAATGAAACTCTTGTGGTCCCAGTCAGGGGTCTCAAGCAACTACACATCACTAATGTATGAATGCTTAACCTAGTACTCCAAGTTCTGCTGTTTCCTTTCAATACACAAATAATCTCAAATCATATTGCGTTGGTTAAGTTTATTACCTATTAAACAACGTTTTTTTTCTTGGGGGTTCTTTTAAAATGCTCAAGGGCCAAGCTTTGTCCAATCACCCTGAAATACCAGCTTTGATTTCTTTAACATACAAATTGTATCTCATTTTATAAACTCAATTCTGACCACACAAAATACACATTATCTTGACAACGCACTATCATGTGTTTGAAATACTCACCCCCTAGAGAGTTATTTGTGAAAAGCGCCACTTAGTTGTGCCTAGGCTCCCAATTTGGGCTTTTCCGCTTCCGAGTCGAGGTTGGACTTTTAGGCACGCCTACCTACGGTATATGACAGGTTTTTGGCCTTGACTTCTGTTTGCGCCATCTACATGAAAAATGCAGCTGTATTTATGCTTTTGTAGGCAGATTACTAGGCATTTAAGCTCCACTCTTTTTTCTAAAGCATCATTTACTCATGCAAGCAATGACTCCATCAGGCATCTAGGTAGATTCCGTTTTTAGTTTATGTGTAGCAGGTGTGGTTGATTTTGTTTATGTGTATTATGAATTTATGTGTCTATGTTTTTTTCTTCTACAACTGGATGTATGTTTAGAGTTAAGTCATCTGCATTTCTGACTGTATGTGTGTGTAGATCTTTTCAGGCAGATTTTGTTATGAATATGCTCTTTTCTCACTTTAGGCAGATTCTATTTTGGTACTTATTAGGAATGTTACTACGTGTGTATGAGTGTTTATTTATTTTGGTACTATGAAGCCTGCCCCTTGCGACTTGGCACCGGGTACCTCTTAGCGCCTTGGTAACACTGCTCACAACTCTTTTACTATTTACTCCTTATCTTTTATCATTCTCAAAAATCAATCTCAGTCGCACCAAGTAGAGATATATTGTGGGTGGTGCTAGAGGGCAGACATTATCTAACATAAAGTTAGCTAGCACACATATTCACAGTACATGATGCATTCTATGTAATATGAAACATCCTCTCATACACAATGTCCCAGGGATGCTAAAGACACCAGCTTCCCTTGTATGAGCTCGATTTTCATATTGTTGACAGCCCACATGATCTGCCTTGCGAGTCCACCGGCCAACTCATTTATAATCTAGAAGCCTTTTAATTTCCTTTGGCTCTAAACCATTATAAATTTTTTTACCACACTAAATTACAGTCACTTCAGGCATGTGGCTCTAAATCCTCCACTCTCATTTGTAGTTCTCAAAATTTTTTATACTCGTTGTAAAATGTCTGCAACTTCTATCTTATGCAGGTTTCTTTAGGAGAGATGAATACTGGGGAGGCTAACAAAAAGGTTCTTGTGAAGGCCTTGGTCGATGTTAAGGTGTATCCATTGGGTACATTGTCACCTAAATTCCGCCCCCAAATTCAGACAAAGTTTGTATTTCAACATAATATTGAACTCTCCCACAGCTGGGAACATGGAAGTGTGTACTTTGTGGGTTTCACTACAGATTTCTCAGAAAGATATCCTTTTGTTGATTATGTGCTCTTTATTTTACCTTTGTTTCATTGACTGTATTGTTTCCTTGACTGTTGTTTTGTTTTCTCTGGCTCCACTGACGGTGACTTGGAAAGTGAATCCTGTAAGTTTAATATGAAACAATCTTTTGTAGCAAATTTCTATATACAAACTTCCTGGATTAAATTTATTGTTCACATTCATCAGCTGAAGATGAAGAAGTCCCCGAGTACCTCAGACTTACTGGTAAAGTTCTTATATTTTTTCTTAGGATTTTTTTTATTTTATTTTTTATGTTGTAATATTCTGTTTAGTGTTAAGATTTTGTTACAGTCAGTCTCTTTTGATTATCAGGTCCATTTCCAGTAAGAGGATTGCCCATGGAAAATGATTTTCTAGATCTTCCGAGAAGAGATGGTAACATATCTATACTACTATATAAAGCATTTAAGTTGTGGGCTCCACAAAAAATTAAGATAAGGAGCTCCAATCATTGAGTGACATGTGTCACTTCTCTAACTAAAAAATAACAAAAAGGAGGAGCTCTAGCAAACTAAAATAAAGAGCTCCAATAATGGGGTGACACATGTCACTTCCTAACTAATTAATCACCTTTATTTTTAAATTTAAATATCTTTTAATCCGTTTAATTTTTTTATGATCTAATTTCATCATATTTTTTAAAATTTTGTGCTCTTTAATTCAACATCCATTTTGATATATTTTTATGAGTTTTTAGTTTTTACATTTTTAGTAGGTTTATTTTATTTTGATTCAAATCTTTATAACTTTAACCTTTATTTCAATCAATACAAACTTTATTTATCAAAATCATTTACTTTTGGGAAAGTGTTTGACGGGAAAGAGATTGTGAAGGTCTTTTTATATGCGGGAATAATGATGTCACGAGAAAGATACGGAAAACCCAAACAAACACATACAACTAACACATATACATTTGGAGTGTTGTGAAATGAATTCACTAAGCGGGTAGGGAATTGCGAGGAGAGTTGGGTTAGCAATTCATTTACTATATTTATCGCCGCCGCTGTGCGCGGGTATCTAACTAGTGTTATATAATGGTTTTATATAGGAGTTACATATTTTTTGAATGTTTTGTTGTTTATTATGTTTCACAGTTTAGTTTATATCATTAAACATTTTGTAGTAAACATATTTCAAATTTTTTGGTCTAACATGGTGTAATATCTTTTTTCTCCTAGGTGATGAGTGAACAAACCAAATCCAACACCACCCAGCAAGCATGTTGCCTTGCCCTTTCTTATTTGCTTGTTAGTGCGGGTTGGTTCCCTTTGAATTATGGCTTTTGTTCCTATGATTTGTTAGCTCCCTTAAGAAACAATAATTATATATCTATCTTATTCCATGTTGGATAAGGAGTTGAAATCATCAACTAATTTCTTATTTAACTTAATTGCAGATCTTCAAACTTTTTAGGATATATGGAGGTTTCATCAGATCACCCACTGGTTTTTGCTAGTTAATATTAATCTTGGTTAGGCAGCTGTTGACATAAGACATGTAGAATTTATTCTCTCTCAAATGCCTGTATGCATTTATGTTGTGATTAAGAAGCATGTGATGATATTTTAGTTATTCTATAATTTATATTTGTTTGCCATGGAAAATGGAATACACGAAAGTTCGCTTGTGTTGCTTTGGATATGATGGATGTCCATTTAAGCCCCAATCCGAATCATTAACAACCTGATAAGGAAAAGAAGAGATGGATGATACTAACAGAGAATTTCTGCAAGATTTTTGAAAATAATATCAGGATTGAGATCATAAAGGTTTTTGATCAAGGTGACGTGGGTGATTCAAATAATCACAAAGATTCATGTGATAAAATATCTTTGGGATTCATATGAATCTGCATTCGATGATTCAAGATTCAAGATTATTCCATGCAACATAATAATTAGAATGTTTAGAAGTTTGACACTAGGTTAGTCAAAGATTCGACTTATTGTCAAATGTGTTTGATGTTAATTTCTTGATGACGTGGATGGTATTCAACCTTGTTTCTAATGGCTCATTCTGTATTCAACATTATTTGGATGAATGCTTTTGATGTATTTTGCTATTGATGTTGATAAACAGTCAAAACCGAAAGAACAAGAGTAAACAATAGATTCAGGCAGGCCCATGCAGCTCGGCTCCCCAGCCCCGTGCAATAGCTATGGCCTGTGCCTGTGAAGCTACGGATTCTCTCACAAACCATACGTCCACTAGGCTGCAAAAAAAAAAAAAAAAAAAAAAAAAAAAAAAAAAAAAATCATCCTGTCACACAATATACTTAGGAGTGTTTAGAATTGCATTTATTTTTAGCTTTTAACTGCTCATTTATGTAGTAAAATAAGCGATTCCTGATATGCATGTCTATTCTAGTAAATAGATGTGACAATCACAACCCATCTAGAGAAAAATGGGTTGTTATGGGTAAAAAATAACAACTTTTGGGTTTAATTGTGTTACCCCATTCGTAGAGAAGTCAAATGGGTCAACAATTAAACTTATGTGAATCAACAAATTGGTCGAATGAGTCACTTAATGGTAGAATGATAAATCAGCCTGTCACACCATATACTTAGGAGTGTTTGGAATTGCATTTATTTTCAGCTTTTAACTGCTCATTTATAAAGTAAAATAAGCAATTTCTGATATGCATGTCGGGAATTACCTATTCTAGTAAATAGTCGTGGCAATCACAACCCATCTAGAGAAAAACAGGTTGTTATGGGTCAAAAATAGCAACTTTTGGGTTTAATTGGGTTACCCCATTGGTAGAGAACAAGTCAAATGGGTCAACAATTACACTTATGTGAATCAACAAATGGTTCGATCAACCACCATTAGACATTCGTTCTTATCCGTTTTCGTCCGTTTTATACGTTTTCGTCCGTTTTATACGTTTTCATACGTTTTATCCGTTTTCGTTTGTTTTTATACGTTTTCTAACGTTATCATATGTTTTTGTCCATTTTCATATGTTTTCACCCGTTTTTATACGTTTTCGCCCATTTTAATACGTTTCCGTCAATTTTTATACGTTTTCGTCCATTTTTACACGTTTCATCCGTTTACGTCCATTTTTATACGTTTTTCCACTATTTTATAGGTTTTCATCCGTTGTTCTTACGTTTGTATATGTTATTTTTACGTTCTTATGCGTTTGGACAAAAACGTAACAAAACAGGCGAAAACGTATAAAAATGGACGAAAACGTACAAAAACGAATGAAAACGTATATAAAAAAACGAAAACGTATAAAAACGGATGAAACGGACGAAAACGAACAAAAACGTATAAAAACAGTCGAAAACGTATAAAAACCTATGAAAACATATAAAAGCGGACGAAAACGGATAAAACCAGAAGAAAATGTATAAAAACGAACGATTAGTGGGTCGATTCAACCCAAACCATTTGACCCATCACCCGTTAAACCCATTTCTAAAACATGACATGTTTGATCCATGACCTAAACCAACCCAACTTGACCCATTTGCCACCTCTACTAGTAAACAAGCAAATCTCAATCCTGAGGTAAAGATTTTCATTCGTGGAGTCCTAACTCTAAACGAACAAATGATCATCTCCACCGTTTACCCAGTTCAACCCAACCAAATCCAGTACCTAGTTTGTACAGTACAAAATCTTTACCCAAATTGCCCACTACCCAGTTTACCAAACCCAACTTAGCTGGGTGATTAGCAAGCAAAAATATGTAAAAGAAGACCAAAATAGGCAAAAGCAGGCGAAAATATACAAAAGTATCCAAAAATATGCAAAAGCTGACAAAAATATGCAAAAACAAGCAAAAGCAGGCAAAGTAGGCAAAAATATGCAAAAGCAAAAAAATATATGCAAAAGTAAGCAAAAACATGCAAAAGCAGGTAAAAATATGCAAAAGCGGACAAAACAATGCAAAAACAGGTTTGCGTATTCTTGCATTTTTATTGTATATGTTTGCATTCTTGTTGCCTACTTTTGGATATTTTATCACCTTTTTGCATATTTTTACCTGCATTTGCCTACTTTGCACATTTTTACCTGCTTTTGCATATTTTTAACTGCCTTTGCATAATTTTACCCGCTTTTGCATATTTTTGCC
>BPTQ01000007.1:49553305-49595773 GCA_019973895.1 Chrysanthemum seticuspe
GCTATGGATGGACCGCTTCATTCTGATCAGCTGCAAACGTCGGGTGTACCTGCATACAACAGTTAGCAATAAATCGCACGAAAGTGTCTTTGATCACTTTCGTTGAATTGAGGTACACGGCCCATGGTTCCCCATTGATCAGTACAAGTACTGCCTGTGATTAGGTATAATTCCGAAGAATTTCCTTGACAGGGTTTCGCAGCTGCTCAAGCTGTTCTCAAACCGGAACGTCTCAAAGAAGACAACACGGAGTGAGTGAACCAGCGAATAGAAATTCACTGATTGATGAAAAGATATTTGAAAAACAATCGTGTATTGCTCAATAGAAATTGTTTTTGCAATACAATGAAGGTTCTAATGAACATCAATTATCAATCATAAAACACCTTTTGATTTGAAATATTTGTACACGGTCGATGTGCTAAAGAAAAGAGTTTTTAAGCATAATGACCGGTTTTTCAAAGGTATCCGTCAATCCATAACCTGAACCAGGATTGATTCAAGAGATTGAATCGCCCCATTGTTTCTGTTCAGTTGTCACATGGTTGATCTATATAATAGATCTCACATGCCACCTACCAGGAGCTTGTTTGATGTTGGCTCCAGAAGGCTTTCCATCTTCATTGTGAATATGTTTACACATCACTCAGATGTTCTGGCAATACCACAAGGATAATGAGTAGGACACAAGATATAATCTCTCTTTCCACATTGTGTGAAACAGAGAGTCTTCATTGAAAGTGTCCTAATGAGATTTATTGATGATCTCGTGGCTCTAGACTCAATTTGTGCATTTCAGACATTTCGAGCAAACAGCTTGTTTGGATTCAGAATTAGATCTAGATTTCTTAGAGTGATCTGCTATAGGAATAGCTTTAATCGAAACGCAACTACTCTTAGATCCAAGCCAATCCCTAGTCTTAGGTTTAGCGTTCCTAGGTAATGGTTTAGAACTACTAGCAGTGCCTTGAAATCTCGAAGAATTTATCACCCTAGGTCTTGCACCTAAAATTCCGTTTTTCAAATCTGTGCCTTCTTTCTAGCCATTTCTAGATAAGAGTTCTTATACAAGTCATTCATAGCATTGTTCTTCGGCAAGTAAGGTGAAGTGACTGGTTTTGTCAAAACTTGTTTCGCATCAACTTGGGAGGCAAACCGCGTTTTTGAAAATTTTGGTCGTTCAGATCTATACTCATTCGGTTGTCTAAGAAGTGGTTTCCCCAAGATTGATGGTTTTGCAAACTTAGTGTTCACACTATTCCCTGTTAATTTTCTGAGCTCATTTTTTAAGGCAACAATTGTGAAACTCTTTTCCTGAAGTTGAGCTTTGAGATCATCAATTTTGGCTATCAAAGAGTTTGTTTGTTCCAAATAATTAGTTCTAGTTTCTTTGACAGAGTCACTTGGGTCTATGTGATGCTTTCTCAAAGACTCATTTTCCTTAAGTAATTTAGCCACATATATAGACAGTTCATTATTTCTTGTTATAATAGCATCAGTGTCTTGTGTAGTCTTGACTAAATTACTTTTCTCATGCATACCAGAAATATGTTTCTTCAAATTGTTGATAGTCGAGTTTTTGGCTTGAAGCTGAGCTTTTAAATCGTTTATTTCAAAAAATTCACGAAATTCAGGAAATTCCGGATTTTTACATGGTTTCTTAGTTTGAAAACTTTCCTCCTTACTTTGTATTGCAATTTCAAGTGAAATGCAATGTTTTTCAAGTTTTGAGAATTTGTTTGAAAGTTCATCAAAATCCTTTTTATCAACCGTATCATTTGTTTTGACATTATTAGACTCAGCCTCAACCAAGGAACGTTTGTCAGAATCATGTTCAGCATTAAGATCAGCTTGTTTAGGTACATTAGCAGATGCACTATGTTGAACAGTTAAGGGTACCTCATCGCATGACACCGGTTCATTTATCGGTCTGATATCTGCATCCACATCATGTGTAACAAGAATCACTGAACTACTGGCTATGTCAAGCTTATCTGTCACAGAGCCTCTGTATTCCGTGTCAACTGATCCATCATCCGATGCTTTACTAGTCTCAACACTACAATCTCTTGCCGCATCCACTTCTTGTGTGACAGGAGTTACTGAGCAGCTGGTTACATCATTCTTTGCTGTCACTAATATTTTGCATTTAGCAACACCCGATTCTTCAACAGATACATTACCCAACTCATCACAACATTTCTCAACTGTACCAGATTTTCATCCACTTTTTCATCTTTCTGAGTAACATCCTCAATATACATCTCCACATTATTCATGAGATGGATAAGTGTCTATGTGAACATGCTACTTTCCATTCCAGTGTGTTTTTTGAAAGACATTTCAGTCATGTCTTGATCATAATCTGATGTAAATTCCCCACTGATGAATGGCTGAAATTGGTTGTGGATCACTTGAAGTGCAACACTGGAACTATTCTTTTGAACCTTTTCTTTATCAAGTTGTTGTTTCAATTGTTCTAAGTTCAATAGTAATGTTCCCTTTAATGTGGATAAATCTTGACGGAAAAGGGCATTGCATGTTCGTTCCATTCCTATCGGTGTGAGTAACATAAGGTGTGAGTGAAGTTGTTGATAAGGTTCAGTGATACTTTCCTTTTGCATGGCATTCTGTAGTCTAAACAGGTGCAATTCACTCTCTTCAGACTCTGAACATGAAGATCTCACATCCTCATTGATTGATTCAATCATCTTTAACCGTTCAGTGTAGCGTACGTTATCATTGTCGTCCACAGCATCATACAATTTAAGTACTTCCGAAATCACAGGGTCAGTAGTGTAAGACATGATGTTGTAGTATACACGGGATTTTACAAGTCTATGATTTAAACCGAGAAATAGAATCTTTCGCGAGATTTTACTAAAATTAAGACCAAACCGTAAGAGAGTGAGAAGTAGAAGATGATAAGGAAGTGAGGATTAATTGGTGTTACGATTAGAGTTTGTGATATTCCCTAATTCTTTATATATACCCCCTGTTCCACGGATCGAACTAGGCTTAGGCGTAACCAGCAACTCTTACGCGTAACTTACCTCCTTACGCATAGAAATTAAGCTTATGCGTAGACTTTAGGTGAACCTTAAGCTTATGCGTAGAAAGTAGCTTAAGCGTAAACAACAACTTAGGTGTAGAGATAGTTTATGCGTAGAAAATAGCTTATGCGTAGAAACACCTTACGCGTAAACTTTTAGGTAACACTTAAGTTTAAGCGTAAACCAAAAGCTGAGTAGTAAAACCTTATGCGTAAGATTTTCTTAAGCGTAAGACAAGCTTATGCGTAGAAAAAGCTTAGGCGTAAGAAGTTTACTCGTAAGCTTTTATGCTTAGGCGTAAAGTTAGGGTTTTAACCAAAAAAAATCCTTTACACTTATTCCAGTGTAAAAGATATTCAAAGTCGAAGTATTTTCAGGCTTATCCAAGCAAGAAAACACTGAGTTCACCAACAGATTCAAAGATCACGTGAAGAAAAACCTTATGCGTAGTATTCAGTATACGCGTAGAAACCTGCTTATGCTTAAGTTTAGGGTTTTCTTATGCGTAGAAAATACCGAAAACACCAAAACAGAATCTTTAAGCCCAAAAACGTTATGTAAACCAGACATTACTGATGAAACAACATCAAAAACACCAAAACAGCAATAAAGTTTAAAACTTGATGATCCAAACCACCTTTTCTCCTTAAGCGTAAGAAAGTACACCCAAATCAAACCAAGCTTAAAAACGTATAAAAACCCGTAAAGTTTGAAACTTTTTGCGAAAAACTGAAATTTTAGCACTCAATAAACCTTAACCCATAAGAATCTTGAGTTTAAAAGTGTAAAAATTGAAGCTTTAAGCTTTTCAAATCACGTTTACGAGTATAGCCAAACACCACGCATAAACCAACAAACCCACGCGTAAAGCAAAGCTTTAACCCAACAAAACTATAAAACCAAGAACATGAAAGATGGATGATTAAACAATGGCTCTTGATGCCATTTGTAGGATCTTGGTTTCACAAACACATCATAAGCTTAATATGATTAGTATGGTTTATAGTTTTAGAGAGAGAAAGAAGGAGAGAATGGGAGCCTTTCTAGAGAGAGAAAGTGAGAGAAAAACAAAGAGAAGGTTAGATTCAAGTGAAAGGTCCAACCCTCTACCTTGGGAGGTAGAGGGTATTTATAGTACATACTACACGTCCTCCTTCGGACTGTGGATCAGGCATACAGTGGGTAAAGACCCATCCGTCCTCCACGGTGTTGCTCTAAACTAAATAACTAAACTAATAAACACGTAAATAACGTAATGTCTACGAGCTAACATATGCTAGACTAGAGTTGGGGTGACCGACTCTTCAATATGGATTTTCTAAATCCTAACACTGATGAACTAAACCCCAAAACCAGCACCCAAAATCCTTAACTGATGTATAGATGAACTAATGTTCATGAATAAAAATTGATTGTGGAAAACTATAAGGGGGTTGAATAGTTTTATCGTTTAAAATTTAATTTGCATTGAATAAATGCGTAAATTCAATCAATATAGATAATCAAGAATAAATAATATGCAAACGATCAAACCACAACACGGTTGTTTATAGTGGTTCGGTCTACAAGGACTCTTTTTCTCTTAACCAGCGGAGAAAACCTTTACACGTCACTTACACAATATTTCTGACAAAAAGCTAGATGTCGAGTTCTTTTACAAGGGCACAACCTGTGACAACCGTAATTCTCCCGATGCGCCTTAAATGGAAAAACGACGATCAGAGTGACCTTTCCCCTCTGATTTATGATACGAGACGTATTTATATATTATTTTTATTGGAAATATTATTCTGAGTGCGTTGGTGTAATTTCTGGGTCGTGAATCTATCGTTTGATAGGCTAAATGAGCCCCGAATCGCTAAACTACAAAAGATAACAAAATTACAATTTAGGTCGCTGTGATAGTTTCATCCACCTTTCCCTCAACTTTGAGAATTGACAAGTTTAATCCCTCCAGGGGTAACAAAACCCCAACTCTCTCACAACTCACACATTTTTACACACACACTTTCTCTCTCTTAAACTCACTCTCTCCCCTCTCTCTTAAACTTCATTAATTCAAGTATATCTTCAATTAATTGTGTGTATGCTTGCATGTTTCCCATGTCCGGCTAATTTACTTGTATGTTTGCTTAGGGAATATGAAACTTAATTATTAAATATTGATTGGTTGTCTCTTATCTTAATTGTTAATGATCTAGTATTGCAATAGGTCATCCGTTGTGTAGTTAATGCTTGATTAATCTTTGTGAACCTTAGCTTATAGTTACCTAGAGTCATTGTAGGCTAAACCATCCGAAGAGTACCTTATTGTTAAGTTTATAAATCCTAGATATTTGTAGGCAATAACCTTTGGTAGTTTCAAAGAGTTAGGGATAAACGCATACCCTACGACCTCAGACACACAACGCGATTAAGAATAAGGACGTGAAAATTCAACCATCAATATGAGATAATTAAGGAGTAATAAAACCTAAGTAAACACATCTTTAAATCATCATACGAGCACACAATAATTAGACATAGACTACCCACTAGTTTAGATAATTAGGTAAGTAGAAGTAATCGGTAGAAATACCAACCCCCCAAACTCAAACCCCGAGATTCATACCTTTCCATTTCCTAAAAAATTATAAAAAGATAAAAAATAATCTTCCTCAACCCCAACCTTAGCGTAGTAACTTCTCACTAGCATTCCTATTCCCCTAGAGAACGATATCAATTCCCGTGGCTTACCCTAATACTATACTACAATGATTAGGTTCACTGCCTAGGGTGTTGAAAAACTTGCTCGACGAAAAGGAAGTTTGTTGGGATATGAAAGTGCTGAAGATATCCAAGTACTGAAGATATGAAAGTACTGTAAGCTGCAAAGTACTGGAAGAAGTCAAAGAGTCAAAGTACTGCTAAAGACAAAGTCAAAGTACTGCAAGGTGAAGTCAAAGTACTGCTAGAACAAACAAACTGTTATATTCGTTTATGAAAAGTATTGTATTCCATGTTTAGATTACTTGTCGTACAAGGTTATCAATTGTAAACCGACTAGGATATCCTTGAGCCTATAAAAGGACTCCTAGATTGGCATTAGAGGTACGATTTCAGAAAAAGAGTTTTAGAGTTTACGAATTAGAGTTTAGAGAAAAGTTCGATTATCTTAGAGTTGTATTAGAGTATCTGCATAATAAGCAGATTTAGAGTTTGTAAATAAAGTTTTTCTTCTTAGCTTTGTTAAGTAAATTCCGCGTACTTGATAAAGATTGCTCAGTGTTTCTTTGTTAATAACTTAGGATTTATCCGAGGTTATTAAACCTTAACAAGCTAGTTAAGTTAGTTTGATTAAAGTATATCGATCCAAAAAGTGGTATCAGAGCTTGTGTGGAAACTCTGACTAGGAAGAAACCCTACTTCAACAATATTCAAAGATGTCGACTGAAGCTGTTCCACCACCCTCAATCACCTCACTCAGAATTCCAATAATCAAGAAGGGAGAATATGATCTCTGGTGCATGAAGATGAGGCAGTATATTGCCATTACAGAACATGCTTTATGGAATGTAATTGTGAATGGGAATGAAGTAGTTTCAGATCCCATTGTTGTTCCTGGACAACCTACAGCACCAAAGGCAGTCTTACCACAAGCAACTATAAGGAATCAAGAGAAGGCACTAAACATTCTTTTGTCTGCCATTCCAGATGGACATCTTCTCAAGTTTCATGATGCTAAAGATGCCAAGCAGCTCTGGGCTGCTCTCAAGACCAGATTTGGAGGGAATGAAGCCTCTAAGAAGATGCACAAAAACTTGCTGAAACAACAGTTTGAAACTTTCCCAGTAGGAGAAAGAGAGAGTCTTGATGCTGCATATGATAGGTTTGAGAATCTCCTCAACATGTTGGAATTATACAAGGCTCAAGTATCAGTTGAGGATGCTAATTTGAAGTTTCTAAGGAGTTTGCCATCTTCATGGCATGTGATTGCTACTATAATCAGAGGACAACAAGGATTGGATGTTATGGACTTTGATGATCTCTATCATCAACTGAAGGTGTATGAACATGAGGTGAGTGGTCAACCCAGTTCAAAATCTCATAGTATTGCTTTTCTATCATCTGAAAAGAAGAGCAGTACTTTCAAAAGTACTGCTTCTCCTCAAAATACTGTTTCTCAAAGTACTGCTGTTTACAATCCCCCATCATATGCTCAGCAGGCCCCACCATCTACCACTTTGAACTCAGATGAAGTTGTGTGCTCTTTCTTTGCACAACAAGCAAGCTTACCTGTCACTTATGAAGAGGATCTAGCACAGATTGAAGAAGATGCACTTGAAGAAATTGATATCAGGTGGCAAGTTGCTTTGATCACTGCAAGGATCAAAAAGTACATGAAGAAGACAGGCAAAAGTATTGATTTCAAGCCAAAACAAGGAATAACTTTTGACAAATCTAAAATTGAATGCTTCAATTGTCAAAAGACTGGTCACTTTGCAAGGGAGTGTAGGTTTGCTAAGTATCAAGCAAACAGAACATCTGAGAAGCCTAAACTTGAGCTCAAAGAAATTCCAATAACTGAAACAAAGGCTTTGGTTGCTCAAGAGAAGTTATCAGGAGTTGACTGGAGTGAAGAGTTTGATGATGAACCGGTGACTTACTGTATGGTAGCAGTGGAAGATGCAGTTGAAGACACTGTGGAAGCATTGGACTGGAGTACTGCTTTTGATGAAGAATCTGAACATGCTGCTTTGGAATCTGATGATGGCTTTGGAGGATTTGATTGGAGCAAAGAAAGTGAAAATGACCCTGTTCTTCTTGCTATGGTGGCTACTTCACCAACTCAGTCTCCTATCTCTGAGGTATGCTCAAACTGTTATGCGTTTTATCTAAAATTGCTTAACAATTATGTGATTGAAAGAGATAATTGTGTTAGGGCTAGGTCTGAAGTAGCAGGTTATCAAATCACTTTAGAGTCTATAGAAGCTAAAATCATAACACATGAAAATAATGAAATGGCTTGGGCTGAAAAGTATGAACAACAGGATTACCAGTTAAAACTCAGTGAATGGAAACTAAACTGTAAAATTGCTGAAATTGAGAAATTAACTAAGGAAAGAGATGATTTGTTAGCTAAATTTGCTGCTTGGGGAGAGTCTGGCTTGTCCCATGTTGCTTATGTTGAAAAACAGAGAAGGGCTTACATTAGAACAGGCTTAGGATTTGGAATGGATTTTAGTAATGTAGATGAAAGCCAATCTAGTGATCAGGATAATGGTGTTTTTGAGGACATAACCACTAGTGATGATGAGCTCATTAACTATGTAGATTCATCTAGTAATGAGGGCTCAGTAAGTGAACCACCTCCTGAATATAAGAAAGACAATGGTTATCATGCTGTTCCTCATCCCATTAGTCATCACCCCTCTAGGCCTGATGTTTCTCGTTATGGTGTTGACAGTCTAGAGTTTAGGAAGAAGCTTGTTGCTCAATCTAGGTCTGAGAAACCCAAAGAAACTGTTGAAAACAATGTTCAAAATCCAGCAGTACCTTTAAATCAAAGTACTGCTCAACAAGCAGTACCTTCTGCAAAACCTTTTCAAAACAGTACTGCTAAACCTTTTTGGGATAATTTTGGTCAAAACAGATTTTATCAGTCATCAAGAAGGCAAAATTATTTTGGGCATAGACATAGAAGAAATCACTTTGGTCATATGGGTCAAAAACTGTGTTTTGTGTGTTATAGTCCTACTCACTTAATCAAAGATTGTGACAAACACTCAGAATATCTAAGCAAGTTTCCAAGGAATAAGTCTAACAATCAGAGACCTAGAGAGCACAAACAAGTGTGGACTAATTCAAATAGGGTTAATCACAGAAACTTCACACCAGATCATAGATACCCACATCAGAGAAGACCTTCAGTATCTCACAGTACTTTCCAAAGTACTGCTCAAGGTACTAAAAACCATACTTGGGATAGAAATTCTAGGAGATCTCACTATCAACCTAGAAGGTATCACAATTCATATAGGGGATCTAGATCACAGGAACCACCTGTTAAAACTGAATGGGTTAAAAGGGAAAGTACTGCTGAGAGACATACAGTACGTTCAACAAAAAGTGAATCAGATGTTTTTGTGTCAAAAGAAAATGCAAATAATCTGGTGAAAGAAATTTATGTTGAAAAACCAGAGAGTTTTGAAAATCCACATGCTAAACATCAAAAGATAATTTTGGATCATCATTTGAAAGATAGTGAGAATTACATACTCAAAGAATTTGAGTTTGTAACTTCTCAAGGGGAACACAAGTCAGTAATGGCTTGGGTTCCTAAAAGTTTCTAACTCTTTTCTTTGTGTGCAGGGCAACCCAGAAGAGGAGCTTAAAGATCATCTTATTGTGGATAGTGGTTGCTCTAGAAGTATGACAGGCGATAAAGAGATCCTGTCTGATTTTAGAAGTATTAGTGGAGGAAAAGTTGCATTTGGGAATGATCCCAATGGAGGAAGGATTACTGGGAAAGGAACAATTAAAGCTGGAAGAATCAATTTTGAGGATGTCAGATATGTGAAGGAGCTAAAGTTCAACTTGTTGTCAGTCTCTCAAATTTGTGATAAAAAGCATCCTGTGTTATTCACTGACACAGAATGTCTCATCCTTTCTTCTGACTTCAAACCTGTTGATGATGACTTGATAGTACTTAGAGTACCAAGGACAAATGATGTGTATAGTTTAGACATGAAGAGTCTACATTCTTATGGAAGAGCCACATGTTTGGTGGCTAAAGCAACATCTGAAGAGGCACATCAATGGCATAGAAGATTGGGCCATGTGAATTTCAAGAACATCAACAAATTGGTCAAAGGAAATTTAGTTAGAGGTTTACCTTCAAAGACTTACAAGAATGATCAATCCTGTCTGGCATGCAAGAAGGGTAAACAACACAAAGCTTCCTGTAAGAAGCTTGATGAAAGAACTATTAGAGAACCATTGGAGCTGTTAAATATGGATTTATTTGGACCTGTCTCTGTGGCAAGTTTAAATAAGAAGAAGTACTGTTTGGTTATTACTGATGATTGTAGTAGATTCAGTTGGGTTTTCTTTTTGGGCTTTAAAGATGATACCTTTGATGCTATTCAAACTCTAATAATAGCACTTGAAAACCAATTAAGACTCAAGGTTAGAGGTATTAGATGTGACAATGGAACTGAATTCAAGAACAAGCCTATGGATGACTTTTGTGCAAATAAAGGCATAAAAAGGGAGTTTAGTATTGCTAGAACACCACAGCAAAATGGTGTTGCAGAGAGGAAGAATAGGACCTTGATTGAAGTAGCAAGGACCATGTTAGCAGATTCTCATCTCCCTATTCAATTTTGGGTAGAAGCTGTAAGTACTGCATGCTATGTACTTAACAGGGTCTCTGTCACCAAACCACAGATGAAGACACCCTATGAATTGCTGATGGGCAATAAACCCAACATTCATTTTATGAAGCCTTTTGGATGCCCTCTTACTATTTTGAACACTATTGATAATCTGGGGAAGTTTGATGGCAAGTCTGAAGAAGGTTACTTATTGGGATATTGCACTAACAGTAAAGGCTTTAGAGTATACAACAGAGTTACTAAGAAGATTCAAGATTGTCTTCATGTTGAGTTCTTAGAAGATCAAGACAATGAGAAAGGAAAAGGTCCTGATTGGATGTTTGATCTTGAGATTTTAACTCCTTCAATGAATTATGTTCATGTTAGAGAAGAAAATCAACCTTTGCACACTGAAGAAGATATTCAATATGTTGTTCATGATGTTCATATTCGACCTGATGCTGTTCCTGATAAAGATCCTGTGAGTCCAAAACAAAGTACTGATGTTCCTAAGCAAAGTACTGATTCTCCAAAACAAAGTACTGTTGCACCACAATCCTCATTATCAGCTGAGGATCAATCTATTCAAGAGGAACTTAATCAGATGCTTCTTCAAGATGTATTAGCACATTCTTACACTGATGAACAAAGGAGAGCTTATGAAGAGGCAAAGAAGAAGAACAAGACTGCATAGTACTCTTACAGTACTTTGGACAGTACTTTCAACCAAAGTACTGCTGCACCTGTTGACAGTACTTTAGTTGATTTGGATGATCCTACCATGCCTGGGTTAGAAGAAACTGATGATGAGCTTGAAGATGAAGGTATTTTCACAAATTCCAATGAAGGTGCTGATTATACTAACTTGGATGATACATATGCGGTTCCACAGTCTCCAATCTTACGAATTCATAAGAATCATCCAACTGATCAAATTATTGGTCCTTCTACTTCTGGAGTAATGACAAGACACAAAGCTAAGGGTTTCACAAAACCTCACAATGCTTTAATTAGCTTTGTGTATAAACAAAATAGGCTAAATCATAAGGACCATCAAACCTGCTTATTTACTTGTTTCATCTCTCAAGAGGAACCCAAGAATATTGCTCAAGCTTTGACTAAAGAAAGCTGGGTTGAAGCTATGCAGGAAGAACTTCTTCAATTTAAACTTCAAGAGGTTTGGGTTTTATGTGATCTTCCAGATGGGAAGAGAGTTATTGGAACCAGATGGGTTTTTAGAGTTAAAAGAGATGAAAGAGGCAATGTTATCAAAAACAAGGCAAGGTTAGTTGCTCAAGGTTATAGACAAGAGGAAGGGGTAGATTATGATGAGGTATTTGCTCCTGTGGCAAGGATTGAAGCTATTAGAATATTTCTTGCTTTTGCTTCTTATATGGGTTTTCAAGTCTATCAGATGGATGTCAAGAGTGCCTTTCTTTATGGCACTATTACAGAAGAGGTGTATGTAAAACAACCTCCAGGTTTTGAAGATCCTAAGCATCCAAACAAAGTCTATAAGGTGGTTAAGGCTCTTTATGGCCTTCATCAGGCACCTAGAGCTTGGTATGAGAGGCTCTCTACATTCTTATTACAACATGGATACAGGAGGGGAGCTATTGACAAGACTTTGTTTATCAAGAGAGACAAGAAGGATATCATGTTAGTTCAAGTTTATGTTGATGATATCATATTTGGGGCTACCAAACAGTCCATGGTTAAGGAGTTTGAGCAGCTGATGCAGAAGGAATTTCAAATGAGTTCAATGGGAGAGTTAACATTCTTTTTAGGACTTCAGGTTAAGCAGTCCAAGGAAGGAATTTTCATTAGCCAAGACAAGTATGTTACAGACATACTTAAGAAGTTTAATTTTGATGATATGAAGGCTGTTACTACACCCATTAAATCTATCAATTCATTGGGAAAAGATGAAGATGGACAGCCTGTTGAAGTCAAGTTATACAGATCTATGATTGGCTCTCTTATGTATCTTACTGCATCAAGGCCTGATATCATGTTTGCAGTTTGTTTATGTGCCAGATATCAAGTTTCACCAAAGATCTCTCACCTGAATGTTGTCAAGAGAATTTTCTGTTATTTGAAACAACAACCTAAGTTGGGGTTGTGATATCCTAAAGAGTCACCTTTTCACTTAGAAGCTTTTTCAGATAGTGACTATGCAGGTGATAATTATGATAGAAGATCCACAACTGGTGGATGCCAATATCTTGGATGAAGGTTAGTCTCCTGGCAATGCAAGAAGCAAACAATTGCAGCAACATCATCTACTGAAGCTGAATATGTAGCTGCTGCAAGTTGTTGTGGTCAAGTTTTGTGGATGCAAAATCAACTCTTGGACTATGGATTCAATTTTAAGAATACTCCTATCAATATTGATAATGAGAGTACTATTTGTATTGTGAAGAATCCTGTGTATCATTCCAAGACAAAGTATATTCAGATTGGGCATCACTTTATCAGAGATTGCTATGAGCATAGGCTAATTAATGTGGTTAAAGTTCACACGGATGACAATGTAGCTGATTTACTCACAAAAGGTTTTGATGTGTCACGATTCAATCACTTGGTCGTGAGCATTGGAATGATTAACTACTAAGCTATATTTAAGGGGAGGACTATAAGATGTTAGGTATAGTACTGTGTCTTGCTTGAGGGGAGGATGTTAGTTTATACTTAGTTTATATGAAGGTGTTTGGCAAAGTACTGTTTTTCCTGAAAGTACTGCTTGGGAAAGTACTGCTTATGTGGAAAGTACTGTTTGTCGTATTAAAGTACTGTTCCAACGGTAATATTGATGGGTAATTGGTAGTAACGGTAACTTTGTTATTTAGGCTGTGATTTTTCAAATCTCACCTATAAATAACTACTTTCCGATTTTCCCTCTCATTATTACTTTACATTGTTTCCATACTTATCTCCCAATTACCATCTCTTTATTATTCGATACAATTTTTATTTGTGCTCACTCTTTCAACAATGGCGAATCGTTTAACTGTTTCGAAGCACAATATGGTGGCTAATTTGGACAAGACTGAGGCGAATGTGGCTTTCTATGATATAATTGATTATCTTATTGGGTCGCCTATTAGTTATGCTCTTTTAGTTGAGCCGGATATAATTGAACCATGGATTCAAGAATTTTGGGCTAATGCTAGAGATAATATGGAGGAGGATGAATATTATATTAGATCTTCAGTTGCTGGAAAGACTATCAAGATTACAGAAGCCTCTATTCGTGATGATTTATTATTTGGTGATGAAGATGGGGCTATTAGATTTGACAAGCAACTAATTTGGGATACTTTTAGAAATCTGGGTTATGAAGGTTCTTTGACTGAACAAACTTTTAAGAAAGCCTTATTCTGTCCTCAATGGAAGTTTTTGATTCATGTATTGCTCCATTGCATAAGTTCTAAAAGTACTTCTTGGGAGCAGTTTGGGTCAAATATAGCATCTGCAGTGGTTGGCTTAGCTACAGACAGAGTGTTTAATTTTTCACGGCTTATTTTGGATGGGATGCTATTGCATATATCATCTGGGGAAACTTGGTTGATGTATCCAAGGTTTATACAGGTTTTCTTGAACAAGCAATTGGCTGATGTTCCAAAACCTGCTGCTTTACTACCTGTTATTGTGCAACAAGCCAAAATTTATACATTTATGGCTAAGAGAAGTAATTTGTTCAGAGGTGGAGATATTCCATTAACAACAACAATGATGGAAGTTGTACAAGCTGTCCGTGATGCAGCTGGAGAGGATGAAGAAACTGAAGGTACTGGTTCTGCACAAGGTACTGCTTCACAAAGTACTGCTTCACAAGGTACTGCATCTGCAAGTACTGCTTCTCGTGAAGGTACTGCATCGTTACAGGGTGATGTTTCTTCAGGTCCTGAGGTTCAAGTAGAGATTGAGAGAACACCTACTCCATCTCTACAACGTTCTGTTTCAGAGGCTCATTCACCACTTCAAGGTGATGATCCTACTATACCTCGTGAAGGTTTAACTATGGATAATTATGCTTTAACACGGGAGTTAGCTAGGTTGAACAAGACTGTTGAGCGTCAAGCAAAAGAACTTAGGAAGTTGAAGCGTAACTATTTCTGGTTGAGGAATTTTATTAAACCCTATATTCAAGGTTTCAACTTATGGGTTAAGGAGGAAAACAAACGTCGTAAAGCACTTCGTAAGGAATTGAAAAGAAAGAAGGTTCCTAAATCATCTTCTGTCAACTTGGGGAGGAATTCAGAAAAGGATAATTTGAAAGAAGATGTTATGAAGAAGAAAGAATCTGAAGAAGATATTACAAAGAAGAAAGAATCTGTAAGTTCTGCAGAAAAGATTATTTCAGAAGAACAAGAAGAAGAAGTACAAGTTCAAGGTACTGATGATCAAGGTACTGAACATCAAAGTACTGTTTTTCATGATACATCTAGGCCAGAAGAAATAACACCAATAACTCCAAGGGTATTGAATTTTGAAGAAGAAGCTGGTCCTTCTACAACTGTTATAGAAGAAGAGGAGGAACCTAGATTCAAACCTATTCATTCTGCGAGTGATGATGAATTAGTTGCTACAATTCTTGATTTGTCACAACCAAGAGGAGGAGTTACTATTAGAGATGTACAAGAAGAAGAACAACCAAGAACTGATCAACCTACAATTGATCCAAAAGACAAAGGGAAAGGTATTTTGGTTGAAATTAAGAAAAAGAAACTTACTTTGGCTGAACTTAGAGCATTTGAAGTTGCAAGGAATGAAGCTGCAGCTAGAAAAGTTCAAGAAGAACTAAATGCTAAAGATAGAGAAGAACAAGAAGCTCAAGAAGCTCTAAATAGAAAAGCAGCTCAAAAGGTGCAAGATGAATTGGATGCTGAAACTGCTGAACCTTTACAGTCTCCAACACCTGTTAGATTTATGTCAAGAAGACCTAATTTAGCTAAAGAAAGGAATGCAATGATGGCATATTTAAAAGGCAGAGGATTTAAAGGATTGCAAAAGCTAAATTATGTGGATATGAAAAGATTATATGATGCTGAGAGAGAAGCTTATAAGAAAGATGTTGCAGGCATTAAAGACTTTAGAGAAGAAGCTTATTGGACTGAAGCTGAAAGGAAGAAGAGCTTAAAGAGAAAAAGAAGAACTGATGCTACAGAAGTTCAGTTTTCAAAGAAAGAAAAGGTTGAATTAAGATCTGAGACTAGTGATGAATTGAAGAATTATCTCAGAGTGGTAGATTTTGATTATACCAAGGAAGATAATGACATGAAAATGAACAGATCAAAGATTAGTATTTTCAAAGTTGAGAAATCTAAGAATGGAGATTACATGGTTTTTCACAAAGAAGATGAAAGTTTCAAAGTTTTTAAAAGGCTATGGGATTTGTTGCATATTATAGACAGAGTAGATCTATTCTACTTATATCATGTTGTGAAGACTTATTTTGAAGATAATCCATTAGAAGGGATTGGATTGGTTTTACATGGGGATCTCATAACCATGTGGGAAACTGATGAAGAGAGCACTGATGATATTTGGAAGGATCAAGAAAACTGGGAAATAGTTTGCTGGAGATTCTTTGAAGAATCTGGAGTTCATGTTTTGGAGCTAGAAAATGGAACAATGATACACATGTTTGCAGAAAGAAGATATCCTCTTACAGTTGAGCTCATGAGAAGAATGCTAGAGCATGGATTGGAAGTAGAAGAGGCTGATGAAACTGCTTGCAAGGTGATCAATTTGTTTATAGACTGGACTACCATTGCTGAGAATGATCTATAACTGGTATGACTTTTAATTGAATAAATACTTTTTGATATATCAGTACTTTTATTCAAAGTACTGCTTATCAAACAGTACTTTCATCAAAGTACTGTTTGCTGTATTAAACCAGTTAAGTAAATTTTAGAAGAAACCTTTTGCTAAGTAATAAATATTTTCTAAATAAAGGTTGAATAAATGGTTTTTGTGATGATAACATCAATAGGTTATCAATCCACCATGGTTACAAAAGGATTGACTAATCCATGAGCAAACGGCTCTGGTAAAGATATATCAAATCCGTTTTTAGTTGACAACTTGCTAATAAGTTGGATGGTCATCAACTCACCATATTAGTAAATGTGAAGAGTTGGCTAGCCCACAAGAAATGGCTTGTGGTAAAGGCTGTGGAAAAACCATTATTGGTAATTAGTTCACCATTAGATAGAAGAACTAACTAGTCCAGAAGGGTACAGCTTTTGGTAAAGACAAAACAAATCTGTTGATAGCTGGTGATTTGCTAAAAATCATATGGTTATCAATGTACCATGGTCTTACACACCAAAACATTTGGCTACTCCAGAGATAATGGCTTTGGTAAAGAGACCTAAATCCATTAAATTTTCAATGATTCACTTGGAAGTGATGAGAATAGTATGCAACTTAAACTGAATTAATGTACAAATTGTCATATGTTGCTGTGTTGCTGAAAAGATAGAGATTGTTGGATGCTGCTGTGAAGAAAACAATTCTAAGAGATACTTTGACAAAGCACAGATATTACAGAGATAAAATCTAAAGACTAAAGAACAATCCATTTTTAAAGATGAAGTTGTTAAAGATATATTCACAAAGGAACTTGAAGTCAAGCAAGTAGAATTCAAGTTAGAGGAGGATTGTTGGGATATGAAAGTGCTGAAGATATCAAAGTACTGAAGATATGAAAGTACTGTAAGCTGCAAAGTACTGGAAGAAGTCAAAGAGTCAAAGTACTGCTAAAGACAAAGTCAAAGTACTGCAAGGTGAAGTCAAAGTACTGCTAGAACAAACAAACTGTTATATTCGTTTATGGAAAGTATTGTATTCCATGTTTAGATTACTTGTCGTACAAGGTTATCAATTGTAAACCGACTAGGATATCCTTGAGCCTATAAAAGGACTCCTAGATTGGCATTAGAGGTACGATTTCAGAAAAAGAGTTTTAGAGTTTACGAATTAGAGTTTAGAGAAAAGTTCGATTATCTTAGAGTTGTATTAGAGTATCTGCATAATAAGCAGATTTAGAGTTTGTTAATAAAGTTTTTCTTCTTAGCTTTGTTAAGTAAATTCCGCGTACTTGATAAAGATTGCTCAGTGTTTCTTTGTTAATAACTTAGGATTTATCCGAGGTTATTAAACCTTAACAAGCTAGTTAAGTTAGTTTGATTACAGTATATCGATCCAACAAAGTTCCTTTGACCCCGAACGACGCGTGTAGCGTTATCAAGTTTTTGGCGCCGCTGCCGGGGAATAGAATAGCTAGTTAGGAGTCCACCTTGTTTAGGTTTCCTTGCTTCATTCCTATCAAGTAAACTTTTTTCCCATTTTTAGCTTTCTCGTAGTGTATCCCCCTTCGTCGTGACCTTTGTTAGTAACCCCATCACTTTTCATCATGGAAGGTGATAACCAACCACCATTCATCAACCTACCACCAAATGACCCACCAAGAGCCCGTACTCTTGGTGAATACTCGAGACCAAGCCACCTAGGCTATAGGAACACCATTGAGCTTCCCGACCAAGCCCAAACTACGGCCCTGCGATCCGACACCATCCGGTTGGTGCAAAATGGATGTGCATTCCATGGACTTCGTTCCGAAGATCCTAATCAGCATCTTAAGGATTTCTTAAAATTTTCAATTCCATCGACCTCGATGCTACTACTCGGGAGACCACACGTCTGCGTCTCTTCCAATTCTCTCTACGGGACCAAGCTAGTAATTGGCTTAAGCGACTTCACGCCGGCTCCATCTCAATTGGGATGATCTCACCTCTCGCTTCCTTGCTCAATTTTTCCCACCGGGAAGAACCACTAAGCTTAGGAATGATATCTTGATGTTCCAACAACATCAAGGTGAATCTCTCTACGAAGCATGGACTCTATTCAAGGACTTACTCCATAAAGTCCCTCATCACGGAAGAAAACTTAGTGATCTCACTGAGGAAGAATCATGGGGTATAATAGAGGACCTTGCTCTCTATGACAACGAAAGTTGGAATAACCCCCGTGAGTTGCCCAAAACAGTTAAGCCAATCTCCTTGCCTCCCATTGACTCACAATCTTCCGACCGTAGGATGCTTGAGCTTGAAGATCAAGTTAAATTCCTAATGAGCTCCTACGAGAATCCTAAGTCTTCACATCAAGTGAATAAAATCACTCTTCCTTGTGAGTTATGTAGTGGACCCCATGATACTCGTGATTGCACAAGGCTCCCCGAACAAGATTTTGCGGACTACGTCTCCACACGTACCGATGGAGCGGGAGAGAAGTGGTACACTTTCAAGCCTGAACAAAACAAATTAGGAAACTCTTACAACCCCTCATGGAGAAATCACCCTAACCTTAAGTGGAACCAAAATTCAAGCACACCCCAAAGCTCATCTAGTCCACCTAATAGGTTCAATACTCTAAACACCGGGAACCCCACTAGTCTTAAGGCAATTGCATCTAGATTCATGTCATTTCAAGAAACTCGATTAACTAAGCTTGAAGCCGATTTTAAGCAACGACAAGGCGAGATGAAAAACAAGCTTGATGCCCTCTTAAAATCCTTTAATGACCGGGAAATTGGAGCACTCCCAAGTGATACTATAAAGAACCTAAAAGTGAGTTCGATTTCATCGACTTCATGTTCTTGTTCACCATGGGAGAGTGCACATCCATGCCCCTCACACTAAACGGTTCACTCGGTAAACGCTATCAACAAGGGTTCCAAGCAATCCAAAATGAGGTACCAAGGCCCCGCACCATTGGTAGAACCTACTCTCGAGAAACCCGTCAAACAAGAACCCAAACCTAATCTAGATGAGGAGTACAAGGAACTCCATCAAGAAAAACCGGTTCTTGAAGTCTTAGCTCATGCACCTTATTATAATGCTTTAAAAGAAAAATACGAGTTAGAACTTAAACTTGGAAAACATGGGTCCGCTTTTGTGCAAAATAATCTACCTAAGAAGTTAGACGATCCAGGGCTATTTACTCTTCCGTGTAGGCTTGGAACTTCCAAACCTCTCGATGCTCTAGCCGACTTAGGATCATGCATCAATCTTGTTCCGTTGTCCCTCCATAAAAGCCTTAACTTAGGTAAGATAGATCCAACGGAAACCATCTTAGGTCTAGCGGACGGTAGTATTGCATATCTGGTAGGGATAATAAAAGACATGGTAGTACACGTAGGAGAATTGACTCTTTTGGCGGATTTCCATGTGCTAGACATGAATAAGGACCCGACATGCCCATTGCTAGTAGGAAGAGGATTCTTAGCTACCGCTAGTGCCATCATTGATTGTAAGATGTCCAAAATAGTGGTAGGAGAGGGGAGTGCTAGGTCAATTTACGATGTCAAAAAGCATACTTACTACAAAGAAGAGGAAATCCCACATGAGATTAGGTTGGATAGAACACCATCTAGATACGGACCTTGGATTGATAAGAACTTCATAGGTCCCCAAAGACCTTTCTACCTTGATGAAGCCTTTGCTAGTAAAGCAACTTTCCATGAAAAAGAAATGGCTAGGGACATGGAAGTGAACCCGTTCGAGGACGCCTTAGTATTTAGAAAGATGACCGAGTTCCTAGGAAGCTTGCTCGTCAACCTTGTCATGAATAAGTGGAAAGTTGAGAGCGATAAGCCCAAACATAAGTGGGATTGGGATAGACCGCCTAGTGATGGTAATGGAGAGTGGCACATTAGGATAACGATCTATGATCCCGATGGAGAGAAATTTGAAAAGGCATATCAAACCAAACGTACTACTAGGAACTTAAATGATAAGTTTGATCCTTATGACATTCTAGAGGATAGGCTTACTTATATCAGTACGTAGGGGCACGACTTTGAGTCTAGCTACAAGACTCATAAATAAAGAAAAGCGCTTCGTGGGAGGCAACCCATGCTTAATTGTTTGCTTGTTTGTGTCATGTATCTTTTATTGATTGTTTATTCTCATGTTTAAATTTGTAAAAATTCTTTATTTTGTCTTTAACCTCGTCTTAATTACATATAAAGGTATTTTACATAAGGGATAAGTGTAGGGAGGATTACACACGTTTTCAAAAGAAACGTCAACATGAGAATTTCAATTAATTAAAAGATATAAATGTGTGTTTGTTCGAGTCAAATGCTTGTATCGAGTCATAATGGATGTTTTGCAGGAAATTTTTCCAGATTCTAAAGATGTAAATTTTCCATAATTTTTTCCAGAAAATCACAGACCAGTTTTTGTTAGGATAACCTGACGGCGTCAGGATCGCAACCTAACGGCGTCAGGAAGGAGCAGAAACAACTGATTACTTTTTCTCGTTTTCTGAGCTACTTGTAAATTTTTGGAATTTTCCAGGTCTTAATTTTCCAGAAATTCTGTAAACATCCATTCCACAAGCATTATATCCTAGTTTAGTAGAGTCCTATATATACTATTACCGCCGATTTTACGCGAAGGTTTCGTTAGTTTTCTTCAAGTGTGCAGGTTTAATTTACCAAGAAGAAGATTGTGACAACTCGCAATTTCAGGTCATTTCTCAAAACAATTCACGTTTCACTATTTCATCATTTATCGTAAACTAGGTTTACGTGTTCCAAATTCGCGTAACCTTAATGGTTTAGCGGCGAATTCATGATCATATCATCACGAACATTTCATATAGACTAAGTTTAGTCTACACTTCATTAGCATCATTTGCATCATGTTAGTTCATTCATGATTTTGTATTTCACCTTAAACGCGTAAATTTCATATTAAATAAACGTTATCGCGTAAGTTATTATTTTGAACATTTAATCCGATACTTCCAAAAATGATCCCGATATATTTTTATACTTACATTTAGTTTATAAAAACAATATTTTGAGTTTACCTAGTGTTTTAAATTTATTTTGTATATAAATCGTTAAATTTATATTATTACGACACTTTTCTTAAAAACTACACGATAATTATTATATCACTCAAATTTTACAAGAAATGTATTTTTACAATTTTTATGATCTCATTATACTTTACTTTGATCTATTAAAAATTACTTTTAGCTAAAACTACCTTAGTTACACAAATGTATATACAAAGTTACAATTTACCTTAACTTACTTTCTTTCTTTACATACAAACAATTATACACATTATAAATAAAAGAAAAAAAAAGTATTATATGAAATACTTCCCCCCTTGGCCGACCAAGGGGGGGTAGGCATTAATTGTTTGAAGAAAAAATTTTACTTACATATCTAGACTTATACACAACCTTATTTCACTCATTCATTCACAATCATTCAAGAGTTAAATAAAGTTTCTTCTCTCTTGTATTCTTCCTCTACAAACCGGCCATCATAAGGGTTAGAAGGAATTCATAAAAATTTTCAAGATCAAGTTTAAAACAATCTAGTTACACTCTTATTAAAGGTTTTGAAATAAAAACCTAGGGTGTTTAGGTTTAATCCTTGTTCTTGTCACCTCATCAAGTAACTAGTAAGCATATCATTTTCATTTTACATCTTTCATTATCATTTCATATCTATTTCATCACTTTTGAGCAAAGCATGCAAGACTTATGGATATTTATACCATTTTTATCATTGTTTTTAAGAGTTTGATATATATAAGTCATCCTATAAATTATCCCTTATTATATATTGGTCTTGATGATGTCTAGGAACCCATGACACCCTAAGAAGGTGTATGGTAGGATTAGAATAGCTTTGGAGTTGTTTTGAAGGGATTGAAATAGGTTTAGTACGAGAAAAACTCTTTTCGACAAGTCTAAAAAGTGGTCTGATCTTATTTTGTAATTCTGAAAAATCCGACTGTAGACATAAATTTTTGGCCTAGATATTTAGAAAATATACTTTAAAACGAATCCGTGGCCGCTTGAACGGATTAAAACGGAGCTATAACGAAGAAGTTATGAATTTTTCAAGTTTGACGACGAAATATATATTTCCTGAAAATTTCAGCACACTATTTTTGTTTTGTACGAGTCAAAAACGAGTCTTAAGCTTTATAAATTATTTCGAATTATCAAAAATATATTAGTATACTTTGATACGAAGCCAAGGACGTATAATACGTAGAAAACGGATTTGTAACGACTAAAATATACACGTTTTCATAAAATTGCCGTAACTTTATTAGTTAAGAAAAACTATATTATTTTTAGTTGACAAGTGTTACGGTAAACAAAACGACCATATTGAAGGCTATTTTTAACGTTGACGTAGAACTTTTTGTAACGAGATGTATTCTAATAAAATTTAGTTCACCAAGCATATTTTTCAAAATGACCAACCGTTTGTATAGCGGAGTTGTAATAAATTATTTACGGTTGCTTAAACTTTGCCGAAACTCACTTTTAAAACCACATTTGGACAAAATCACCATATTTAACCTCTATTATCTTTATGTTCGAGACCTCTAAGACGAAAACTCATGTACTAAAACTTTGAGATTATGATACAAGCTTTCCAAAACCGTTGAGTTCGTTTCCTAACGTTCGACGTACACCATTTTACGACTAGCTTTTCGAGGCCATTTTAGTCACTTTCATGAAATTTCCAACGACATTATTTTACGACGAAAAGTTAAAATTTCACAATAAACCATTAAGAAACTATTGTAGGATGACATTTTGACGTAAATACTTGTAAAGTAATTTAAAAATGGTCAAGACGTCAAAAGAGTATTTTTCGACGATAAGTATTATTTTCAAAACTAACAAATGGTATAAATAACATACGAAATGCATGCATAACATTACATCATAACTTATTACATATCATATCATTCATAATAGGTCATTTTCGAGATTCGCGCTACATTTCAGTGTATCCACTTTTGCCATCGCATTATTGTCCAAGTGAGTTCATAGCCCCACTTTTACTCTTTTAACTGTTTTACAAACTCTTGGGGGAGATACATGCTACATTTTTAATCGAACACAAATGCTTTGAACTGTATGCTATATCCGAATGTTTTATTGTCACTAAGTATTTGCCATGTTCAAAGTCCCTACATCATGCACCATTAGTCACTTGCGAGTGAGCGCGAATATTGTGAATAGGCCTATTGGAATTAACACTCCCGCTCTTATTGACCCAGTTAGGGGAAATCGAGCGCACTATATTTGAATCATTAAGGTAAATTGGCAAGTTTACCTATTAGGGCGGCGATGAAACGATGATTACCAATTTTTATTGGTGCGATGTTTACGCTTTGGTTGTCATGAACTTAGTGAAATAAATACTGTTTTGTTTTCAACGATGAGTGTGAAACAATTTAACTCACACTACGATTATTGTGTTCAAACGAATTAATTAAACCTATGGATTTCACTCAACCTTTGTGTTGACCTTTTTAAGCATGTTTTATCTCAGGTATCTAGGGCATACACTTCATGGCATGCATGTGGACACATCTTAGAGTCGCGGTGACGACGCGTCTCACTTGGGTTTTACGTACTTTAAAACATCGTTTGAATTGTAACAAACTTATTTCCGCACAAGATGATTTTCATTTGGGACCTACACTTTGTAAACTCTGATTGTTTTATTAAATCAAACGATGTGTTTTCCAAACGACACTTTAGGTCGTTCAATATATCTGTAACTGTGATGCTATGACAGTCAATCCCCAGGAATTCCATTCCGCTGCAAAACAGGTAATTTGGGGGTGTGACAGATTGGCATCAGAGCTTCGGTTATAGAGAACTAGGTTGCATCATTGACCCTAGACTATAACTACATCATCATAGCATCTCATCATTTCATCATAAGTGCATGTTCACTTTGCATGCGATTTATACGTACATTTCTTCGAGTTATTTACTTTCATTTCAAATCGATTGTCACATGGATGCCCTTAAATGCCCATTCCATTATCCTTTCCTCATACTCTAATGTGGAGAATTCCTTGTCATTCCCTATCACAATTTTTACATCAATTGACTCATCACCGATAACGTCGAATGCCGAGATAAACCTTTAAGTACGGCAAAGTCACTCTCACTCCTTTGTTTCACCACTAACATGTCGAGTTACACGTTATTAACACATTAAGTCACTAAACCATTATACATTTGAAGCACTTACAACACCTCATAACCCATCTTTTCGGAACCCGTCGATCATTTTGAAAAGTAACCTCAAACTTATCATTTCTTATCACATCTCTTTGGAGCATTTATTATTGACATCGGACTTTGCTACATCTCACCTTTCCTTTTATTTTGAAGAAGATATGGCGCCGAAGAAAGCCACACCTGAAATGACCCAAGCGGCTATTCAAAAGTTGGTAAGGGATAGCATAGCCGATGCTCTAAGGATTGAAAGGGAAACGGTGGCTGCTGCTGCTGCTGAGGCCGCGGCTACTGCCGAAGCCGCTAGAATTGCGAGGGAAGCCGAAGCCGCTAGGCTTGCTGCTGCTGCAGGAAATGCAGGAGGGTCTGGAGTTAAAAGCTGTTCGTATAAGGATTTCAAAAGTGGAGATCCCACTAAGTTTAGAGGTACCGAAGGAGCCACTGCCATGGTTCGATGGTTCGAGAAATTGGAGTCCGTGTTTTTGTTATGTAATTGCCCGGATGATAGCAAGGTCAAGTTTGCTACGAGTACACTACTTGATGGAGCATTGTCGTGGTGGAACTCTTATGCTCAGCCGATGGGAATGGAGAATGCTTTCAAGCTCACTTGGGAGCAATTCAAAGGTTTGGTAACAAAGAAGTTTTGTCCGCGTACGGAGGTGAAGAAGTTGGAGACCGAATTCTATGAGTTGGTAACTATTGGGTATGACATTGATACTTACATTCGAAGGTTTCAAGAATTGGCCGTGTTATGCCCATCTATGGTTTCGGATAATGAGAAGCTACTGGAGGCTTTCATTGAAGGACTTCCCGAGATTATTCAAGGTGATGTGACTTCTTTTGATCCACAAACGATTGAGGAATCTATTCGAGTGTCTCAAAAGCTCATGGCACAAGTAGTAAAGAGGGGCAACATCACCCACACCAACCGTAACAACAATACCAACAACCGCACCAACTACAACAATAACCAAAACAATAACAACAACGACGATAACCAAATCAACAACAACAAAAGAAAATGGGAAAATGACCAAGGAGGTTATAACAACAACAACCAAAACCGTAACACTAACCATCACCAACAACTGAATAGAAGGCAAGAAGCTGCTATGGTTTATGTTGCTGCACCAATGGAAGGCAGAGGTTATGCTGGAACACACCCACTATGTAATCGATGTAATTTTCACCACTCGGGTCCTTGCCCTGCCAAGTGCCACAAGTGCCAAAAATCGGGACACCTAGCCAGGAATTGTAGAGGTAAAGCCGTAGTCACATGCTTCGAATGTGGGGAGCAGGGACACTATCGGAATCAATGTCCTCAAAACCAAGGTCAACCAGTTGAAGGTGCTCATGGGAATGCATACATGTTAGGAGGAGGAGAAGCTCGTCAAGGTATCAACGACGTGGAAGACTAAAGAAGTTCGGAAACTAACAGTCTTATTTCTCCTTATGTATTAGGTCGTACTAAGTTTATGTTTTCCATCGTATCCGAATCTTTATAACTTAAGATGTACTACTTTTGATAAACCACTCATTGTAAAATATTCTCATCTATCGTACTTTATTTTCTTTCCGATTTGTTATTACTCACGAGAAATTTAATTCCTTTTTATTTTAACTATCATTTTAACGACACAGATTAAATCGTTGTAAACATCGAGAGTTATAACAACTAAACCGAACGTCACATCATCGTTCCTTAATTATACATAGCCTAGCTAACTATGTCTAATTCTGGAGGGATCATGTTATGTTGGGAGCAGTTAATTATAAATCTTAGTGCAAGCAAAATCTTCACATATTTCAAAGTCAAATTGTTACACATCGGAGATACTCACCCAATATTTTCTCTACTACGATGTTTTGTACGCTCTCTATCATCGACAACCGTAACGACACTTCTCCATGTCTTCTCCCCTCGATATTCATCACAAACTCAAAAATTCGATAGACTAACACGAACTGAATTCAGGGACTGAATTCCTTTTTGGATGGGCGAATGTGACAACTCGCAATTTCAGGTCATTTCTCAAAACAATTCACGTTTCACTATTTCATCATTTATCGTAAACTAGGTTTACGTGTTCCAAATTCGCGTAACCTTAATGGTTTAGCGGCGAATTCATGATCATATCATCACGAACATTTCATATAGACTAAGTTTAGTCTACACTTCATTAGCATCATTTGCATCATGTTAGTTCATTCATGATTTTGTATTTCACCTTAAACGCGTAAATTTCATATTAAATAAACGTTATCGCGTAAGTTATTATTTTGAACATTTAATCCGATACTTCCAAAAATGATCCCGATATATTTTTATACTTACATTTAGTTTATAAAAACAATATTTTGAGTTTACCTAGTGTTTTAAATTTATTTTGTATATAAATCGTTAAATTTATATTATTACGACACTTTTCTTAAAAACTACACGATAATTATTATATCACTCAAATTTTACAAGAAATGTATTTTTACAATTTTTATGATCTCATTATACTTTACTTTGATCTATTAAAAATTACTTTTAGCTAAAACTACCTTAGTTACACAAATGTATATACAAAGTTACAATTTACCTTAACATACTTTCTTTCTTTACATACAAACAATTATACACATTATAAATAAAAGAAAAAAAAAGTATTATATGAAATACTTCCCCCCTTGGCCGACCAAGGGGGGGTAGGCATTAATTGTTTGGTGAAAAAATTTTACTTACATATCTAGACTTATACACAACCTTATTTCACTCATTCATTCACAATCATTCAAGAGTTAAATAAAGTTTCTTCTCTCTTGTATTCTTCCTCTACAAACCGGCCATCATAAGGGTTAGAAGGAATTCATAAAAAATTTCAAGATCAAGTTTAAAACAATCTAGTTACACTCTTATTAAAGGTTTTGAAATAAAAACCTAGGGTGTTTAGGTTTAATCCTTGTTCTTGTCACCTCATCAAGTAACTAGTAAACATATCATTTTCATTTTACATCTTTCATTATCATTTCATATCTATTTCATCACTTTTGAGCAAAGCATGCAAGACTTATGGATATTTATACCATTTTTATCATTGTTTTTAAGAGTTTGATATATATAAGTCATCCTATAAATTATCCCTTGTTATATATTGGTCTTGATGATGTCTAGGAACCCATGACACCCTAAGAAGGTGTATGGTAGGATTAGAATAGCTTTGGAGTTGTTTTGAAGGGATTGGAATAGGTTTAGTACGAGAAAAACTCTTTTCGACAAGTCTAAAAAGTGGTCTGATCTTATTTTGTAATTCTGGAAAATCCGACTGTAGACATAAATTTTTGGCCTAGATATTTAGAAAATATACTTTAAAACGAATCAATGGCCGCTTGAACGGATTAAAACGGAGCTATAACGAAGAAGTTATGAATTTTTCAAGTTTGACAACGAAATATATATTTCCTGAAAATTTCAGCACACTATTTTTGTTTTGTACGAGTCAAAAACGAGTCTTAAGCTTTATAAATTATTTCGACTTATCAAAAATATATTAGTATACTTTGATACGAAGCTAAGGACGTATAATACGTAGAAAACGGATTTGTAACGACTAAAATATACACGTTTTCATAAAATTGCCGTAACTTTATTAGTTAAGAAAAACTATATTATTTTTAGTTGACAAGTGTTACGGTAAACAAAACGACCATATTGAAGGCTATTTTTAACGTTGACGTAGAACTTTTTGTAACGAGATGTCTTCTAATAAAATTTAGTTCACCAAGCATATTTTTCAAAATGACCAACCGTTTGTATAGCGGAGTTGTAATAAATTATTTACGGTTGCTTAAACTTTGCCGAAACTCACTTTTAAAACCACATTTGGACAAAATCACCATATTTAACCTCTATTATCTTTATGTTCGAGACCTCTAAGACGAAAACTCATGTACTAAAACTTTGAGATTATGATACAAGCTTTCCAAAACCGTTGAGTTCGTTTCCTAACGTTCGACGTACACCATCTTACGACTAGCTTTTCGAGGCCATTTTAGTCACTTTCATGAAATTTCCAACGACATTATTTTACGACGAAAAGTTAAAATTTCACAATAAACCATTAAGAAACTATTGTAGGATGACATTTTGACGTAAATACTTGTAAAGTAATTTAAAAATGGTCAAGACGTCAAAAGAGTATTTTTCGACGATAAGTATTATTTTCAAAACTCACAAATGGTATAAATAACATACGAAATGCATGCATAACATTACATCATAACTTATTACATATCATATCATTCATAATAGGTCATTTTCGAGATTCGCGCTACATTTCAGTGTATCCACTTTTGCCATCGCATTATTGTCCAAGTGAGTTCATAGCCCCACTTTTACTCTTTTAACTGTTTTACAAACTCTTGGGGGAGATACATGCTACATTTTTAATCGAACACAAATGCTTTGAACTGTATGCTATATCCGAATGTTTTATTGTCACTAAGTATTTGCCATGTTCGAAGTCCCTACATCATGCACCATTAGTCACTTGCGAGTGAGCGCGAATATTGTGAATATGCCTATTGGAATTAACACTCCCGCTCTTATTGACCCAGTTAGGGGAAATCGAGCGCACTATATTTGAATCATTAAGGTAAATTGGCAAGTTTACCTATTAGGGCGGCGATGAAACGATGATTACCAATTTTTATTGGTGCGATGTTTACGCTTTGGTTGTCATGAACTTATATAAATACTGTTTTGTTTTCAACGATGAGTGTGAAACAATTTAACTCACACTACGATTATTGTGTTCAAACGAATTAATTAAACCTATGGAATGGATTTCACTCAACCTTTGTGTTGACCTTTTTAAGCATGTTTTATCTCAGGTATCTAGGGCATACACTTCATGGCATGCATGTGGACACATCTTAGAGTCGCGGTGACGACGCGTCTCACTTGGGTTTTACGTACTTTAAAACATCGTTTGAATTGTAACAAACTTATTTCCGCACAAGATGATTTTCATTTGGGACCTACACTTTGTAAACTCTGATTGTTTTATTAAATCAAACGATGTGTTTTCCAAACGACACTTTAGGTCGTTCAATATATCTGTAACTGTGATGCTATGACAGTCAATCCCCAGGAATTCCATTCCGCTGCAAAACAGGTAATTTGGGGGTGTGACAAAGATACATAAGATGAGAAGGAGCTTTTCACGCAAACGTTTTTCTTGAAGAAAGATGTAACCACCACTTTAAACGGATCCTACCGAGATAATTAGGGGAGTATTAGTTTCTTTCATCTTTTATTACCTTCCGTTATCATAACTTTGATACTTTTGGGGAACATTGGGGACAATGTTCAGTTTAAGTGTAGGGAGGGAAAATAAAACGGGAACTTTGAAACTATGCTTATCCTTGATTATTTGCTTTGTCCAATTGCATTTGTGTAATAAACCATGAGAAATATCGGTTAGGGTAATTTTAGCACCAAATTTAAAATTTTTCATGACATATAGGAGTGGGCCATTAGTCTTAATAAAGCATCTCATGGATAGAAAATTATATGACTAGCACAAAAACCCTTTACCACTTAAATTCAACCCAAAATGTGAGGATCACCCTTAGATTTGTAGGAATTAAAGCATTCATCTTCATTGCTTAGAGTGTGAACCGGTAGTATAATAGATTCTAGAACTTGTTTTGTGATGCATCCCGAGATCGCTAGTAAGACTACACTTGTGTAGTTAGGAATAACTAAATGATAAGAGACATTAGGATAACCCTTGTTTGATACCCGTAATATAATTACTTCTTCCACATTGGTTGAGTAATTCCCCCCACACCTTTGCGTTATACTCATCTTTAGTACACGATACCCCTAGTTAACCCCTCAGAGCCTATCCTTTTTGCGGTTCTTGTGATGTTTCGGTTTTCCGGAATATCAATGAAGAGCATTGTTTACAATCCACCCCCAAATGTACACCCAAATCGCCTTAGCCTACCATGAATGCACTCACTTTTAGTGCATTATTGTTATCACACTGAACCCTTAGTTCAATTATCTAGTTGCTTGCATAAGTTGCTAAGTCGAGTCATATCCTTTATACACAGTTTTGGGACAATTGGGACTCATGGGAAAAGTTAAATTTTATGAGATGACGGGAAGGGAACGTTAAATTCAAATTCCCTTTATTTGCATAATAATGTACTCCAAGTGTTTTTGATCTTTTCAATTCGGGTCAAATTAGTGTTACAGTAATAAAAACTCAAGTGTAGGGATGTGCCTATAAATTCCCTATCATTTTGATGTTATCGTAGAGGATGGTAGAGTAAAAGTGTATGAAAAAAAAATCGAAAAAAAAATAGAAAAAGAGAAAAAGAAAAAAATAGAGTGTTGAAAAAAAAAAAAAAAAACGGGCTATCATCCTATATCTATCTTTTAAATCTATGTTTGTTTGTTTCAGTTATCTAGAGTCTAGAGTGTCGAGTCTTGGCTTAGCAACGCCATTCTTCGCATGCTTGTAACATAAAGATTTTTGACTTGCCACCACTAAATAGCCTATCCCACCAAACTCTTTGTTTCCCTACCATAAGCCTATCATTACAACCCTTTAAAAGACCTCTTGGATAGTCTTTCCTAGGTGCTAACGCCAAAGCGATGGAGATTTGATCTAGTCTCAAGCCTATGGTAATCTATGTACTAGGACCGGTTAATGAGTGTTTATCTTCCATTTCCAACTTGTTATATTTCATATACACCCGAGAGATGTGAGTATCCAAACACCCCATGTGAGGTACTAGTATATAATTTTCGTGCTTGTTATGACTTTTGCGGGGCTTATATGTGTTTTGAATCGTTTTAAAGTAATGCTTCATGACCTCTAACTTATAAATTGATTGGCTAAAAGCACATTTGCTTGAGGACAAGCAAATACCAAGTGTAGGGATATTTGATAAGGTTTTAAAATGTACCTTTTTGAGGGGTCATTTAAGCCCTTATTTGATCACTTTTGTATCCGTTATTACTTAATATCATTCCTTTTCACTTTTTAGTTATCTTGAAGGCAAAATGCTGGAATGACACTTATTCGGACGAAAAGGCGCGAATATACGAAGAAAATGGCCAAAGTCAAGAATCGAGACACTCAGGCTGCTGGAGCTTAAGGGGACGGCGTTAGGCACAACTAGAGACGCCGTTAGACAACTTTTGTGAGGACTCAGTAGCCAAATTGCTCATTTACAAGTGACGGCTTCAGGTTTTAAAAGAGTAGGGCGTCGCAACTCAGACGGCCTATATTTGATCCAGACGACGTCAGAGACTGAAGGGTACATCATTACAGGAATAAGGTGACGCCGTCGCAAGACTAACGTGGCCAAGATGAAACCCTAATAACGGCGTCCCAACGGCATCACAAATCAAAGGGTGACACCGTTGCATTTGTAATCTTATATATAGAATCCGAATTTTTTAGTTTTCAGTGTGTAGTCTTTGGAGTAAAAACCTAAACCGAACCAAGGATGTCTTGTACAGTATTTTAGGGTTCCATACCCTATCTTACATCAAGATAAGTGTTTTACTTCATTAATTCAAGTATATCTTCAATTAATTGTGTGTATGCTTGCATGTTTCCCATGTCCGTCTAATTTACTTGTGTGTTTGCTTAGGGAATATGAAACTTAATTATTGAATATTGATTGGTTGTCTCTTATCTTAATTGTTAATGATCTAGTATTGCGATAGGTCATCCGTTGTGTAGTTAATGCTTGATTAATCTTTGTGAACCTTAGCTTATAGTTAACTAGAGTCATTGTAGGCTAAACCATCTGAAGAGTACCTTAGTGTTAAGTTTATAAATCCTAGAGATTTTGTAGGCAATAACCTTTGGTAGTTTCAAAGAGTTAGGGATAAACGCATACCCTACGAACTTAGACACACAACACGATTAAGAATAAGGACGTGACAATTCAACCATCAATAGGAGATAATTAAGGAGTAATAAAACCTAAGTAAACACATCTTTAAATCATCATACGAGCACACAATAATTAGACATAGACTACCCACTAGTTTAGATAATTAGATAAGTAGAAGTAATCGATAGAAATACCAACCCCCCAAACTCAAACCCCGAGATTCGTACCTTTCCATTTCCTAAAAAATTATAAAAATATAAAAAATAATCTTCCTCAACCCCAACCTTAGCAGTAGTAACTTCTCACTAGCATTCAATATTCCCTAGAGAACGATATCAATTCTCAGTGGCTTACCCTAATACTACACTACAATGATTAGGTTCACTGCCTAGGGTGTTGAAAAACTTGCTCGACGAAAAGGAAGTTCCTTTGACCCCGAACAACGCTTGTAGCGTTATCAGGCACCACTTAAACCCGAGTTGCTTATCATCATAAGCCTTTTCGATCTTATTAGAATTGTTGGATTCGATTTTTGACTACTTTATTGTAATTAGGGACCTCGTTTGAAATTGGACTCATTGTTCAACCCCGTTCATTGATAATCTTGTTCGAATCATCATTCGACCTCGAATCGTCATTCGACCTCAAATTGTCACTTAGCCTTGAATCATCATTCGTCCTCGTTTCGTTGATAATCTTGTTCGAATCATCATCCGACCTCGAATCGTCATTCGACCTCGAATCATTATTCGACCTCGTTTCGTTGATAATCTTGTTGGAATCATCATTCGGTCTCGAATCAGCATTCGACCCCGAATTGTCATTCGACCTTGAATCGTTATTCGACCTCGAAGCGTCATTTGGCCTCGTTTCATTGGTAATGTTGTTGGATTGTCATTCGGCCTTGTTTCGTTGGTAATCCTGTTACAGACGCTTCTATCTCAAGCCTCATCTCGAATCGATTGTTGTTTAATCCTCTGAAACGTTACCATTCGCTCGATGTTGATTCAAACAAGGTTATCCAGTCGATGTTGTTCATTTTTCTGAACCGATAATGTTTTGTCAACGTTGCTTCATCAACAACTCTCAGTTAAGGTTGTACCTTACGTGTTGTTGGTATTGTACCCTATCCTCTATTGAGGTATTCCTATTGATAACATTCTAACGACGCTGTTTTATTGAAGATTTTTTACCGAGGTTATCTTGCTGATGTTGTTCCATCGATGTTTCCCTAACTACGTTGTACTCTCGACTTTGTTTTATTAATGATAGTTTACTGACGTCATACTACCGATTGTTGTACTACCTACGTTGTCCTATCGGTGTTGTACCTTACACTTCATCGATGCGAAATTCTTTAGCATACCTAGTTGGAGCCGTTGACACTCACTCCTATTTAGGATTTGATTTGATATCGATTGGTAGTCAAATTTCTTTTGGAAATTATGACTTTGGATTCGAATATTGTACCATACTGCGTTAAGTATTAGTGCACTAATGAGTCAATTGATTGATTGCTATTAGTAATTAATACTATACCTCAGAGTCGTACTCTGAACTTGCTAAACTTCCCGTCCAGTAGAGATTCCGTGCCCAACGGAAATCTTGAGATCTTAAGGAGTAACTTGAACCGCATTCCTTGGGACAACCACCTAATCTTTCTCTCGTCCTTTGAGAAATACCTGTTATCCCTTGCTATCCTCATACCGATGGATAAGCTATGCCGTAGATGAAACCTCGGAATTAGATCCCACGCCTTTACCTAAGTTGTTGTTGGTAATCCTACCCAACCTGTTCACCTTCTGTTATTCAGCAAGATGGAAAATATGGACGACCCTGCTCGTCTCTCCCCCTATAGTTATAGTAGTACTGGGGAATCCCTATATCTTCTTTTAAGGAGGAGAGAGAGTATTCATTCCTCTCCCTCTGGACGAGTGGCTTCGCTCCTATAAGTTAGTTCTCACTTACGAGCTCTAACTCCTTACTTTCTTTCCCACCGTAGAACTCCAATCGAAAGGGGAATCTCCCCTTGGTCCGTTTTCTCTATCTGGGGTTCATTCTTTTCAGTACACAGCTAATCCTTCTTTCTCAACCTTCAACTTCTTCTAATCCTCTTTGAGTAGGAAGTGCGATCTGAAGGCCTGGGTTAAGCAAATAGATTTCTTCATACGTAAAGAAGATCTTGTGCATCAGGAAGTGTTGATTTCTATCCTTTTCAGATCGTGGCAATCGCCTCACACCCACGTTTCATCTATCACTTCTAAGAGCCATGAGAACAGATCTGGATATGCATAAGGTGTATCATCTCTAGACTGATGGCCAAAGTGAAGAAATCATTCGAGCGTTAGTAGACATGTCGCGTGTCTATTGAGTTTGGCAATGGTTGGGATAGACACCTTCCATTGTCCAAATTCTCTTATAGATACCTACCGAGTTTGGCAATGGCTGGGAGAAACACCTTCCATTGGCCAAAGCCTCTTATAATAAATACCTATCACTTTAGTACCCCAACGGCACCGTGAGAGACCCTCTATGGTCATAGGTGCTGATCCCGATTGTTGGGTAGAAATGGAAATACCCAACTTACCTACCCCGAACCTATTCAAGAAGCTGCCGAGGAAACCGTTCGAAGACGAGATGGGTATGCAAATTGCTCGCGAATCACTAGATGACACGGACGACATAAATCTCTTGAATCCTTGGATATGGCCTAGATTAAGCTTAAAGATTCACCATGAGAATGTGTGAAGCGTTTAGTAAATGATAACATCAAATAGTCCTGAATATTAAGTGTCAATTCCCCCCGATAATGCTTGTAATTTATATCATTTATATGGATTTACGCTTGTTTTCCATTGTTTTCCACTTTCAGGTAAATTACGAGCATTAGAGATAAAGAGACACGGAATTGGAGAAATATCAAAGATTTATCTTAGTATGCTGACTTTGAAGAAGTTACGGCGTAACTCATCTCTCACATTACGCTGTAACTAAAGCATGACTCAGAAAACCAACTCATCAGAAGGTTACGGCGTAACTCTCCCTAAAGACTACGACATAACTCTATTAGGTCAAATGAGGTTCCACGCCGCTGATAACTACGCCGTAACTATTCCACCAACTACGGCGTAACCAAGTATTATTGAAGAATTCGGCGTAACCATTCATAAGGTTACGCCGTAACCAGCAGATCTAGTGCAAATTACGAAGGAATTGAAGATTACGGCGTAACTCTTATTTTAGTTATGCCGTAACCCAGATCTGGCCTATAAATACCCCACAATTTCCAGCATTTCAAAGCATCCCATTCCACACATCACAACCAAAGAATGTGGGAAGAAGCCAAAGGCAGGTCTAGAGGAGCATACGGAGCTGTCTCCAAGGGAGAAATCACTATACTTTCGATTCATGTATTTCGTAACTTTGAATATTAAATTGATTTGTATGGTTAATATGAGTGGCTAAGAACCTCTTGGTGCTGGCCTAGTTATGATTCCTTAATTGTTTTGTTTGCGTTTACATTACTTCCGTATAATTATTTCTAAGTGTATGCATGCATAGTTTATTGGTAGCTACCCTTGTTTCGGTAGTTTTGAATGGCGGTAGAGGCCAATTGCCTAGGAGATATGACCAACTGACCCTAGGTGAGCGGACTGAGACGGGAAGGGTAAGATATGACCAACTGACGACCCTTTCTACTTGTGCGATTTGACCAACGGATCAACTACCGTTTGGATGAACTTAAGAATTAGGGGGTGAGTGTTTAATTTGCTAACGCCCGGGCACTCACTATTATAAATCTAGCATGTAGCGGTACTTAATGACTTGGCTTAGGGGACCAGGAACAACATGACTTATGAGGGGACACTTGACTTCTCCTGTGGTGGCATCTTTGCTAATAGGTTAGGGCGAATTGACCAAATGATGTCCTCTCGACTTTGACCCCACCTGAAGTAATTGGAAGTAAGTAGACGTAGACATTACTAGCTAGGAGGAATAACTAGGTTAGCACCACTCTCCTCTATTGATTAAACCTTTGCCTTTATTTGCTTTTATCTGCTTTAGTAGTTAATTAATTAATTCCTTATCGAAATCATTATTAAAATCTGTGACACATAGACTTAGTAATAATCCAACACACATAGCTCTTGGGACGACCTCGGTTATACCGAATACTACACTACACGCGACCGGATACACTGCCCGTTAGTGCATTAGGGTAAACCATAGGTATAACGAGACTTTATAGATATTAAAACCTTGTCAGTAAAACCTGCATCAAGTTTTTGGCGCCGCTGCCGGGGAGTTATATTAGGATTGCTATTAAGTCTTTTATTTTCGTTTTGTTTTAAACTTTTCTATATTTCTCACGATCATTATTCAAGTTTTTAGGTACCATGAAAGTTGTTAACATCGATGACCTCACTCTTGAGGAATATTTGGCGTTGACAAGAGCAGAACAAGGGCCGGGTCTCGTAAGACCGGCAATTGGAGCGGATGTCAGTTTCGAAATTAAAGACCAATTTATGAGGGAGCTTCGTGCTAACTAGGGGTGTTCAAAAAAACCGTGAAACCGACAACCGAGCCGAACCGCCCAATCCGAAACCGAAAAAATCCGAAACCGAAGAAACCGAACCAATAAAAACCGAAACCGAAAAAACCCGCTTATTACGGATCGGATTCGGTTTCTATATTTAGATATCCATGGTTAACCGAACCGAACCGTATATAATATACATGAAGGTTTTTAACTAAATATTTAAATAATAGTACAAGTATCGATTATATTATTACACTAATGACTTTTTTGCTCCTAATATACACGTTTACTAAACATCTATGTGTGAAAATAGATTAATGTGTTTGTAACATATAAACGTCGAACAAATATTTTTTATTAATGTGTCATGTATGCTTATTTGAACGTAATTATTGTGACGGAATAATTTTAAAATGGCTTTAGTCAATTCAATATTATTTAATACACTAAAATTGCGTTTTACTTTTTAGATCATGTTATTGTTCATACGATTAAACTTGTTTAAACGTCTAAAATGGTTAACCGTGAACCGAATCGTGGATAACCACTCATTTTGGGTAACCGCATGTCCGGTAACCGCATGAATTGGTTAAACGAATTTGGACTTTTGATTACGCTAATCTACAAATTAAAGAACAGGAATGAAAATAAAGCACGTAAAACAAAGTAGACTCTAAATAAACTACTACTAAGCCTAAAAAACAATAAAACGAAGTTAAGTTACATCCTAGGGTGCTAAAATGCAAAAACTCGAAAACCGGGAACGCACCGAGCCCCGAAAGTGAAAAATATGTAATTTAAATCCTACGAGTGAAAAACTAATTTTCCTACATTCTAAAAGACTAAAAATAATTTTAGGAAAAAGCCGGGAATTTTTTCGACTTTTATTTTATTTTCTACGAATTAAAAACTATTTTAATCTAATTAATTAATAAGTACTTTGCAATATTGAGATTTAAGAAGTACTTTGCAAAACTGAAATCACTCAACTTCAAACACACTTTCAAACTTGAAATGCAAATTAAGGATATAAACGAACTTTAACGATAAGCATGCGGCTTTGCTTTAGCCTCTTGACTTCTCTGTCCATGATCTCAACGGGTTCTTCTACGAAGCTAATTTTATCATTGAGTTGTATGTCCTTTAGAGGTACGACAAAGGTTTCATCGGATAGACACTTTTTAAGGTTTGAAACATGAAAAGTGTCATGTACTCGACTGAGCTCTTCCGGAAGCTCGAGCTTATACGCTACTGGACCAATTCTTTGCAGAATTTTGAACGGTCCTTACGTATCGGGGTTTGAGTTTTCCTCTTATTCCAAATCGGACCATTCCCTTCCATGGTGATACTTTGAGCATTACTCGATCTCCCACTTGGAATTCCATCGGTTTTCTTCTGACATCCGCATAGCTCTTTTGTCTATCTCGAGCTGCTTGTAGTCATTGCCTGATTTGCATTATCTTTTCAGTTGTCTCCTGGACAATCTAAGGGCCAGTAAGTTGTACTTCTCCAACTTCCTCCCAGCAAACGGGTGATCGGCATTTTCTTCCATAAAGTTACAACCAACAGCAACAAACATAAAAACATCATAAGGTCCCTAATTTTTTACTACTAATATGTGTAAAAGATCTTTAAATTTGTATAAGACGTTATACAATGTCACACGAACTTAAATAATACGCTTATTATTCATGAAAAATCTCAATATGTTCGAATGTGTCACAATGTGAATCCAAAATCTTGATGAGCATTTAATTACGACCATCATTCTTAATCTTGTTCGATGCCACTCAATTTGTATGACATTTGTATCTATTGGGTGTATAGTATGTGTTAACGTGGAGATAATTGGTTCTTCTAATAATTTGCATTCGAGTGGTGTTATTCCGACTGATTCGTTACGGTTTAAAGTAGGTTGTGGCACCTTCGTTTGTTTTTGGAAGGACACGTGGGTTGGGGATTACCCCCTATATCTTTGGTACAACTGGTTATTTCGTTTGGAAAGAAACAAAGATTGTTTGGTTATTGATCGTATCTTTAATGGAGAATGACGTTGGAATTGGTCTAGATCGGAGTTGGGGACTCGTAATATGTCCTCTCTTAATGCGTTAATGGTTGAGATTGAAAACATGGAGATAACTTCTGTATCAGATGCATGTGTTTGGTCGTTAGCGAATGATGGTATGTTTTCTGTTGGAGTCACGCGTCGTTTTTTAGATGATCGTGTTGGAATATATATAATCTACTAATCATATTAAAGACATATAAGCATCAAGAGTACGCAGCGGAATAAAAGGATCATATAGCATAATTAATTAACCTTAAAACAAACGTAAACGTACTTTGTTAGCTTCCACGCGAATCAAGAGATCAAGGAAATCACAAACCCTAAAATTATGGTTTAGTAAATCGATTTGTATAAAATCGATTAGGGTTTCACCACCAAAAACCTAACTTGGTTTATCATTTCTCTCCAATGTGCATAATAAACCCCTCATTTTCTGTCGATTCTTTGAAAAACATGAATTTGAAGCAATTATGAAGTTTATCAGAACCATAAGCTTCTTTTAGTTGTTCAAGATTTGGAGTGCCACCCATTCTTTCTGAATCTTTGTAATGTGAAGTAACTTTATTGCAAATATCTATGTTAAGAGATACTGCATGAATGCCACTTACATAAGCATAAACAATCAACGAAACTAGAATAGTAACTCTTTGGGTTACACTTCCCATGCAAGAATATCACTGGAAAAGAGTAGACACATACAAAAATATCTCAAGTAGTTTGAGTACTATGCCAAACAAACAAAATGACAAAACACTTATAGAGTGTTTTATAAGTATCAGCGAGCAGTGAGCAGTACAGTCAGCAACAACAATATAACAGTTAATAGCATTCCTAAAAAATAGCAAACCTCACAACTCGTTAGCCAAACAACTACTACAAATAAAGATATTCATTACTCAACGCTTACCGGTCAAAAAATATTTTAAATGCAACGTGCCAAACAAACAAAATCATACTAAAAAAGAAACACTAATCAAAAGAACGGGTAAAAATACTAGACAAAACCATATATTACTTTTAAAATACTTTTGGTAAAAAAATCCTACTAAAAAAACAACGAATACATCAACACAGAAAAAAGGTCTAAATTCGTTGGACCCAAAGACTTACATAAACATAAATCATTTTTTCAAACATAAAGCATAACTATTGACCAACATTTAACTAAAAAGAAAAAAGAAAAGAAAAAAAATTAAAAATAAAAAAGGAAAAAATACCGCAACACGCGAGCTACCTGACTCATTCAAATTTAAAGTGTCCATTATACCATTATCTCTTCTATTTGACTAATCAGTTCACTGTTATTTTATTGACATCCATTCTAAAAAATTGACCCACAAATCTTTCGTGAACATCATTGCACAAGAAAAGCAAGAAAAACAATGACCCATTAAAACCAATATCAACTAAACAACGACCCATGAAAACCGTTATTGACTAAACATCGCTAAACCTATCACTTTTTTAAACAAATCTAATGGTGATGGTTAGTTGATAAAGGTTTTGTCGATTAAATGCCATCTGTTTGCTTGGATGTTGTGTTTCCTTCCTACTTATTATTGAAACCACTTATAGCTTGTGAAGAAACCCAACAACAATCAAATGTTCGTAGAATCTTATGAACTTTTGTAAAAACCGAAGGTGGTTAAGATAATTGAATTTAGAGTCTTTGTTTCATAATTATTGGTCCAGAAAAAAGAATTGTAACAATAGTTAATCACCACAAGAATTATGGTATTGTTGTCACGTATGCGGTTTAAGTCTAAAGAGATGGTCAATTAAAAGGAAAGATAAGGACATTATGATCATTATATTGTTAAATTCTTATTATAGTGTCTTTTTGTATTTTAATTATATATAATATAGTTATTTGGATATATATGACAATTTTAAAATTTACGAAGAATATATTTGCAATTATAAGTTTTGGAATATATAGACAATTATAGTTTTTTGAAAGAATATATCCAATTCCCCCTTTTGTTAATGTCCAATCATGATATGAATATTATTTTTTTAAATGAACAAGGAGATAACAGATAATGTAATATGATAGAAATAAAAACGGAGTGTATGATAATAAAAAGGACAATGCATATTTTGTTACTTTGAATGCATTTGTATGCAGGTTTCCATGCCATTACCATGTAAAGAAAAAATTATAGATGATTGTCTCGGTCAGAAAACATCACATTTTTAACAAGTAGTCTTCTTACATTCAACCAAACGACCATTTCATCAAAACAAGTAAGGTACCTGAAGCACAGTAAAAGTATCTACGAAACACACAATAAGTATTGCATAATCAAAGTATTAAAAAGGGATTATGTATTGGGAGGCCACTCAACTATTAAACTTTTCACTTTTAGGCCACTCATTTATCAAAACTAACTTATAGGCCACCTATTTATGGGTTTGCTTTCGTTTATACCAATTTCGGATAATTTTATCTCAAAAATCTTTAAAACAACGAGTATGTAGTTAAATATAACATATTAAACAACACAAACGCGTATTGAAATGTAAAATATCAGTTTTAGCCATTATTTATGTGCAACTTTAGTTAGTTGAAAGTGAATTATGATAATTTAACTAATGTTTTATGTTTAAGTTGTTCATTTTATTGTGTTGGTATGTTAAAGTTAACTTTATTATTGTAATTGTAAGAATATTCGGCAAGAATTTGAACGAAGTTGGTATAAAGGAAAACAAACACATAATTGGGTGGCCCATAAGTTAGTTTTAAAAAATGGGTGGCCTAAAAGTAAAATACTTAATAGTTGGGCGGCCTTTAGATACATAATCCCTATTAAAAAAGCAGCAAGAAACATCATAATTCAGTCTACGCTGATAAGACTGGCCACATCGTCATCCAGTGTTGGCATGTCCAGCTCCAAAAAGACTTCAAAAGCCACCTTGGTAAAGCCACCTTTACCCCACTCTTCACCCCAGCAATTTTTGACAAGGCAGAAGTGCCTTCTTGGGTCCTCATAGGTAGTATCCACGCCTACTATTAACAGAGTATGCAGATCCCTTTCACCATCATCTTCTTCATCATCTGGCCCTTCCTCATGCCTAAAAGGCATATAGTCATACGCATGAACGGCAACATCACTGTTCTCAAGATCACCCATCAAAAGAGATCCTGCTAGGGGGAAGTGAGGACCGTCGGGGCCAAAGTTAACAAGAATAGCCCTTTTAATATCTTCCGGCGTCTCCATTGAATCAAGGCCAACTCTGTACCTCCTTTCACCTTCAATAAACAGATTATTCTGCTCCCCTAATTGCGGGTGTGGTGCTATTCTGATCGTTGCAAAGGGAAGCGTACCTAGTTCAAACAATCCAATTGCGAGACCTAATCTTATGAGTCTTGTCGAAGAGTAGCCTGCATTGAGGAGAGACTGAGGACTTAACAATACCATAATGCCGCTCATTCGAAAT
>BPTQ01000007.1:49604328-49623480 GCA_019973895.1 Chrysanthemum seticuspe
AGTTAATATTGATTATTTTAAGCAATACACGATAAACCATATGATAATTGAAGCCGAATGCGTTAGCTGAACAGCTACATACACCGAGTAGATGGAACGCTCTACTTTCAGGATCAATTACATACGTAAATAAATGCGGATCTTAACAATAATCTCAAATAACTTTATTAATACGTACACCGATTAACTAAAATGTATACAATTTAACAAATCAATATCCAAATATAATAAACTCACACAAATTAAAAATAATTTTACGAAAAAACAAATATATAACAAAACTGTACAATCATTCGTTTTTCCCAAAAAAATACTTATCTTTTAATTTACCTGATTTATTACCGCTTTAACTAAATAGATTCTTAATAAGAACTTGAAAATTAGCTGACTACGCTGACATGATTTACCAATCTTGCCGAGTGGGTGATCTTGTTTGGGTGAGCCGTTCTAACCATTTAGTACAGTCGCATCAGTCGATTAAAAGTTCAAGAATAATTCTTAGATAAATCAATTTCGCCATTATTTAGTCCATTTAATTTTCTATTCATAAAAAAACCCTTTTTGCTTACTAACATGTCAAAACAATATATAAACAAAAAAGCATTTTAATAAAAATTAAACACACTCAAATAATATAAACCTATAACTAAACAATTTAACATATGTAAAATCAATTAGCCACATGCATAATTATTTCAATAAACTCTAATAACAATTCTAGGCGTAAATAAATGCATACATTAACTAGGACTTTCATCTCGCAAGGTAGATGAGCCACATACATCGACAAGTCGATTGCGTAAGCCGAAGTTAATAGTATACCAAATAGCACATAACGAATTTTATTAGTTATAATTGAGGTCTTCCCCAATTTTATAATTATTAAATAAATAAAACATGTGTGTATCACTTAACAATTAATCAATATTCAATAAACAATACTCCACGGCAAAACATGCATGTTCCACCATGGATTCCGCATAACAATTATCACCCAAGATACGCATATTACATGGCACATAACAATTATTCATTAATTTAACCACATAAAATTAGCATGCAATCCTAGGGTTTCTACAAGTTTTACAAAATTAAAACCTAATTAAAAAAATATAGGGTAATCGACCCATATATAAAAAATTAGGGTTTCGAATTCAAAACCCTAGAAACCATAAAAAGCATGCATATAATCATAAAGATCCAATTTTTATGTGTTTCGGTAATTAATTACATCATATTAACGGCTCGTGATGCCACTGTTGGAATTTTATACTCATAACAATTATACATAAAACAAATACATCATCAAAGCACGCAACGGAAGACTATAGGAATAATATATGTAATTAATTAACCAAACAAGAAAGTGCGTACCTTTTAGCAATTCAAGCAATCAAACGATTATGTGATCAAGTAACAAAACCCAAAACCCTAAACTAGGGTTTATACAAATCGTCCAACCCAAAAAATCGACCACCAAGGAATACAAGCTCAAGTGTGCTTGCTCTTCGTTCTTGTACACACGTACTAATAGCGATTTGATGTGGAGAAGCTAGTTCCTTGAATCACTAATAAACCAAACACTTTATCTTTGAGCTAAGACAAAATCGAAATCCCTTGGGGAAGGGTGTTTCGACCGGTCACACAAAGAGGAGAGGAGAAGGAGAGAAATTTAGATTATTGGTGATCCAAGATTAGGTTATGAATGAATACAATGAATTGTATTTATAGGTAACTTATCTTGGTGACCAAGTTTGAGTGGGATTGGGTTTGGAAACCCCCCAAACGATCGGCCAAGCATCCCAAAGGGGATTCTAGAACTTTCCCGATATCTAATTTCATTCTTAGTCCTTCTAGTTAATATTTAACGACCGTTAACCAAACCTCGTTAATTATTTAACCATCGTTATGTTTTATTTAGTGATTAATAATTAATAATAATAACGTTTTATTTATATTAATTATGTACATCAATTCTCATACGTAATGTGTGCAATCCCGAAGTCTCAAGTTCGAATCCGGACATACTATTATTTAAATATCCATTAAAACCTTTCAGATTCCTTGGTGCTCACCAGGATTGCTGAGGTGGAGGGGAGACATGTGACTCTTTTCTTGGGCGAGGAGGTGAAAGTGATGGAGAGAATGGGGGGAAAACTTTTGGCGCCAAGCTTATGTTTTCTGGGTATTTGGGTTTTTATGTTGTGTTTCTGGTTTTAAGGGAGAAAAGGGAAAGAGGGTCATAAGGTTTTAGTAAAGTAAAAAGGGGTTATGAAAGGGCTTATTTGATAAAAGGTTGAAAAGGTTTTTTTTTTTTTTTTTTTTTTTTTTTTTTTTGTAAAATGTAATTTTTTAGTTTTAAGTTTTGTAATTTTTTTTTTTTTGAAAACAAAAATTGGTTTTAAGAAAAATTGAATTTTTACAAAAATTGGGTTTTGGGTAAAATCGGGGCTTATTTGGATTTTTGGTTCAAAAGGGTAATTTGGTCATTTTGGGTGTAGGGTGAAGGTTTTGAGTTTGTTTCCCCCTGCTCACTCCCAGAACATTTCCCGAGCTCTGAAAATATAGAAAATCCACTCCCGGCTCTGTCCGCATAGCACTTTTTCTGATTTCGGCTCAATTTTGCCCTTTTTCGCTCTATTTTCAATCCTTTTGTACCTGCAAGACACAAAACACACTTCGAGGATATTTTTAACATATTTTGAGCATATTTGGGTGTTTTTGGTCATTTTTATGGTCTTAGGTGGGTAAAAAGGATGAGTGAATAAGCACTCATCAACCCCTCACGCTCTCTAGATCTAGGGTTTTGTGGTGCGTACGTTAGGGTTTTTAGTGGTAACCGTATACAAAGGGTTCAAGCTTGGTTTGGTACGATTTTAACTCGTAAAAGACACTACCAACGCCAAGGATGGAAGTCGTGTGTTAGTAACACACGACATCCGATTCTTTCCCTCTCGTTCTCTCGGTAAAACACAACCCATATGTTTCTATTATTATTTCAGTTTTTAACGGTTATAAGTCGTATATATTGTTGTGCTAGGTTTTCGTGGAATAAAACGAATGTAAAAACGTTTTTGATAAAAAGATTTCGTGTGGATTAAGTAGTAAGGATCGTTAATGGTTGTGGTTTTCGAAACTGAGTCGGGTTGACTCAGTGGGTCGAGTCAACTCGGAGTAAGTCGTTTTTGAATTAGTTTTAGGTGGTAAATTCTGGTTGAAAGTGGTGTTTGGTTTGTCTATGCGGTTTGCCAATGGGTTGGGTAAAACCAGATCTGAAAACGGGTTGAGCCGGGTCGGATAAATATGGTCACAGGTTGTTTCATGGTTACTTGTTTTGAAGGTGGAATAGGTTTAATCTTGCTTGGGGTGATAAAAGTTGGTTGTTAGTGTTTATGGTTCGGGATAAAAGGGTACACCCAATGGGTGTTTGTTTGTTGATTGAGTCCTCGGATCAGACCCGTATAGGGTTGGTAATGGTTGTTCTTAGTTGAGATCCGTAAGGTCTTGGTCATGGCTCAACACAACCCACAAAGGGTGTTCTCTGGTCGTTTTGTTCAGCCAATAGCAAACCCACATAGGGTACGTATGGTTGGTTAACGTTGGTTCAAAAGCAACGCACCCACGAGGGTGTGATATATTTGTCTTGCTTGCTCTCGGACGAGACGGAAATACCCACCAAAGGTGTGTTCACGAGTTTTGTTGTCTAGGTCTAATAAGAAAACGCAAGGGAGTAATTGCATTGGGTTAATAGTTGTGATAGTCGTAATTACTAGTTTGTGTTGACTATAATCCCGTTTTGATATTGGTGTAGTCCAAACCCGCGTAGGGTTGTGTCGTTTGTCTCGTGTTTGGCCTGGTAACGAGACCCATGGGGAGCTCGTTTGCGTTTGTGTTTAGCTGTGCGCCATAGGGAGTGTTTGGTTATTCTGATAATGGGCCAAGCCCAACAAAAATGTGTAAGTGTCCACATTGTGGTGTCTTGGGCCATCAAGCCCAATGTTGGGTGTGTTTGATACAAGTTAGACCATAAGACCACTAATAAATAAACTAAACAAAAGTGTATGTTTGAAATTATATTCATCGGATATTGGCTGATGGATCAACATGGTTTCATTTGTTTAATCGTGAACTAGTATGTTTCGGATAATATGGGATTGCGATTTGGATTTGAATACATAATTATACTAGATACTGGACGTATATTAGATCACATTATTAGACATAGAGAGTTTATCAGATCGTTATTATTAAACATTGGATAAATTGGACATTTGGATATAAATGGATAAAATATATTAGACTCGAAACGAATTTAATATATTTGATTCATAACAGGCCTAAATATTCAATTGTTCCATAATGGTTAATAACGAGTTGTAAAACTAGATAAAATAATAAGTAAGTTAGTTAATCTAATATTGGATCGTGTTCGAAGTAACTAACACATGTTTGTCTATAAACTTGTGGGGAAAGGTTGTTTTGAGAAAGTCAATTTATTAAAGTCATACTGTTCTGAAAACGTTGTATAAATGAACGTGTCATTTAAAAAATAGTACATAGTATACCTTATAAGAAGTACTTTATTATAAACTCGTCTAAGTACAAGTAACAATTGTGAAACCTTTATTAATCAAGCGATAAATCGAAACTTATCTTTTATTATAAACATGTATGTTTGGGATTATGGGGAAATTATCGAAACTTACTAATTGACCTATTTATATTTCATAAATAGTTGTCATCATTTTCCCATTATTCTTTGTTTAGCTTGAGTATTGTCAGTATTTCTTGACTTTGTCGATGTCTTTTTCTCTTTCGCGTGCGTTGTATGTCAAGTCTATGTTTCTTACCACCACACAGAACGATAATATTAAAATTTTTGAGATATTAATTATGAACGTTTTGGAGATTGATAATGGAATTTTGAAAGTAATGATACGAATAAATCGGCGAAAACTACGACACATTATCTTTTATCGCCTTCTTTATCCAATGAGTCGTATTTTGTGATAATCATATACGCATTAGGTTGCGCCGTTTCTATTCTATCGTACTTATCGTACCTTCTTCTGGATGCCATGGAGATTAACTTTAGATGCTAGTCGTGTTAGTAGTGAATAGTGCATTGCTGTGGCTAAGGTGAGTTCATAGCCCCAATTTTTAAAGGTTTTTATAACTATTTTGGGGAGAATACATGCTGGTTTTAATTGAACATAATTGGATATGTAAGATGTTATTTGAGAATGATTGTTGATTGGAATATTTGATTTAGTGATTGAATGTTTTACGTGTTTATTGGAAGTAAATGTGAGTGCAAACTATTTCTTGGACTTGCCACTACTCTTTTGAATTGCTAATGTGTTGACTAGGTATGGTTAGACACGCCACAGATGTTGACTTAGACTAGGGTAGCAATCCTTTGCTATAACGCGATACCTAGCTACGAATAGACATCTGCATCTGACCTAGTCCAGGTTAGCATTGAGGTCATCTTTGCTATAACTGTGGAGCCTGGCTAGAGTCGCCTATCGATGGAATATTATTGGATTATTGTTGGAATATTGTGGTTGGAATGTATAGCATATATATCTTCCTTAGTCGCACATAGAAAATAAACGTCTATCAGGTCTACTACTAATTTTTTGATTAAACTCTATGAACTCACCAGCGTAAGCTGACCCGTTTTTGCATGTGTTCTCAGGTTAAGGCGATATCTCACTATTAAAGATGCTTGGCAAGGGGCATGGTCATAGGTGACTCTGATAAACAATTGGGACCGCTTTAATCTTCTTTATGGGCCTATTTCCAGCACTATTTTCAGTATAATGAAAACTTAATATTTTTGTTAATGAATTGTATTCTAAATGAATGGGATAAAAACCATTCTTTATACCTTATGTTGTGATACCAAGATAATAGCATCCCAAGGTTCGTATGCTTCCGTTGGACCCTATTTTGGAGGTGTTATAGATTGGTATCAGAGCCTAGGTTATAAAGAACTAGGGTAATTTTCAAAACCTAGACTATAACCACTTTTGCGAAAACTTAACCCTATGACCGCCACGTGCCTGCCCGCCAAGCTGACGCCTCGCGTATGATTTTGTTTAAGGATTTAAACGATTGAATGATTGAGGATATATTAGACGAATTGATTGATGATATAATTGATGAGACGTTTATGGTATATTTGATGAGTTGTCTGATGGGACACTTGTCGAACGTGTGCCTCGCCAGTAGATGATTTAAGTCTACCTATTCTAGTAGTTCACCATAAGCAGTTCCACATGCTTATGCACGCAGTATGCCTTTCACAGAGTTACGCAATTTCCTTGCGTAATCTCATCACTCAATTTAGATCTTGCACACTAGTAGTAGCCTTGGGAATGATTTGGGATGTATAGGGCATGGTGCTAGCATAACTAAGTCGAGTATATCAAAATTCATTGAACCTCGGATGAATATAGACTGATCACCTATATTCAGCCAGGGATAGTGGGACATGGACTGATCATCTATGTCCGACTCAGAGGTGAATTTTGCGATACTAGGAGTAGTTATAACAGAATTATGTCTAGGGGATAGAGTTTGGTTTTAGGAATGATGAGTTTTAGGTGGACATACACACACATTGAATATCACGAAAGCCTGCACTCACACACGACACACTGGCATCGCAACACCTCACGAGTCGTAATGCTTCTAGCACCGCTATGCGTCTCTACTTATATGGAATTCATGTTTGTCACCGTCAAGCGTAGTTCACCTTGGGTTGGGTTAGACCCGATTGGCACCACTTAAACCCGAGTTGCTTATCGTCATAAGCCTCGTCGATCTTATTAGAATTGTTGGATCCGATTTTTGACTACTTTCTTGTAATTAAGGACCTCGTTTGAAATTGGACTCATTGTTCAACCCTGTTCATTGATAATCTTGTTCGAATCATCATTCGACCTTAAATCGTCATTCGAACTCGAATTGTCACTTAGCCTTGAATCATCATTCGTCCTCGTTTTGTTGATAATCTTGTTCGAATCATCATCCGACCTCGAATCGTCATTCGACCTCGAATCATCATTCGACCTCGTTTCGTTGATAATCTTGTTGGAATCATCATTCGGTCTTGAATCAGCATTCGACCCCGAATTGTCATTCGACCTTGAATCGTTATTCGACCTCGAAGCGTCATTTGGCCTCGTTTCGTTGGTAATGTTGTTGGATTGTAATTCGGCCTCGTTTCGTTGGTAATCCTGTTACAGACGCTTCTACCTCAAGCCTCATCTCGAATCGATTGTTGTTTAATCGTCCGAAACGTTACCATTCACTCGATGTTGATTCAAACAAGGTTATCCAGTCGATGTTGTTCATTTTTCTGAACCGATAATGTTTTGTCAACGTTGCTTCGTCAACAACTCTCAATTAAGGTTGTACCTTACGTGTTGGTGGTGTTGTACCCTATCCTCTATTGAGGTACGACGCTGTTTTATTGAAGATTGTTTACCGAGGTTATCTTTCTGATGTTGTTCCAGTCGATGTTTCCCTAACTACGTTGAACTCTCGACGTTGTTTTATCAATGATAGTCTGCTGACGTCATACTATCGATTGTTGTACTACATACGCTGTCCTATCGGTGTTGTACCTTACACTCCATCGATGCGAAATTCTTTAGCATACCTAGTTGGAGTCGTTGACGCTCACTCGTATTTAGGATTTGATTTGATATCGATTGGTAGTCAAATTTCTTTTGGAAATTATGACTTTGGATTCGAATATTGTACCTTTCTGCGTTAGTATTAGTGCACTAATGAGTCAATCGATTGATTGCTATTAGTAATTAATACTCTCCCTCAGAGTCGTACTCTGAACTTGCTAAACTTCCCGTCCAGTAGAGATTCCGTGCCCAACGGAAATCTTGAGATCTTAAGGAGTAACCTGAACTGCGTTCCTTGGGACAACCACCCAATCTTTCTCTCGTCCTTCTAGAAATACATGTTATCCTTGCTATCCTCATACCGATGAATAAGCTATGTCGTAGACGAAACCTCGGAATTAGATCCCGCGCATTTACCTAAGTGGTTGTTGGTAATCCTACCCAACCTGTTCACCTTCTGTTATTCAGCAAGATGGAAAGTATGGACGACCCTGCTCGTCTCTCCCCTATAGTTATAGTAGTACTGGGGAATCCTTCTATCTTCTTTTAATGAGGAGAGAGAGTATTCATTCCTCTCCCTCTGGACGAGTGGCTTCGCTCCTATAAGTTAGTTCTCACTTCCGAGCTCTAACTCCTTACTTTTTTCCCACCGTAGAACTCCAATCGAAAGGGGAATATCCCCTTGGTTCGTTTTATCTATCTAGGGTTCATTCTTTTCATACACATCTAATCCTTCTTTCTCAACCTTCAACTTCTTCCGATCCTCTTTAAGCAGGAAGTGCAATCTGAAGGCCTGGGTTAAGCAAATAGATTTCTTCATACGTAAAGAAGATCGTAGTGCATCAGGAAGTGTTGATTTCTATCCTTTTTAGATCGTGGCAATCGCCTCACACCCACGTTTCGTCTATCACTTCTAAGAGCCATGAGAACAGATCTGGATATGTATAAGGTGTATCATCTCTAGACTGATGGCCAAAGTGAAGAAATCATTCGAGTGTTAGTAGACATGTCGCGTGTCTATCGAGTTTGGCAATGGTTGGGATAGACACCTTCCATTGTCCAAATTCTCTTATAGACACCTACCGAGTTTGGCAATGGCTGGGAGAAACACCTTCCATTGGCCAAACCCTCTTATAATAAATACCTATCACTTTAGTACCCCAACGGCACCATGAGAGACCCTCTATGGTCATAGGTGCCGATCCCGATTGTTGGGTAGAAATGGAAATACCCAACTTACCTACCCCGAACCTATTCAAGAAGCTGCCGAGGAGACCGCTCGAAGACGAGATGGGTATGCAAACTGCTCGCAAATCGCTAGAAGACACGGACGACATAAATCTCTTGAATCCTCGAATATGGCCTAGATTAAGCTTAAAGATTCACCATGAGAATGTGTGAAGCATTTAGTAAACGTGAAAGCTTAATCCTCGCTATATTGATCTTTTCAAAATCCTTGCTGGAGTTAGACCAATAGCTCAGAGCCTTGAGCTACCATCAAGACTCAGCAGTATTCCCGACATTTCGTGCGTAATTTGAAGGAATGACTCACCGATAAGGCAGTTGTTATTTCTTTGAGAAATCCAAATATTTGAGCATTTAAACCTTGTTGACCTATCGAAATCGTAGACCATGAAGCCAGACTACATTAGTAAAGTCGTACCCCTATCGCCGAAGTTCGTCGAAACTCTCGAAGAGATCCTAAATTCACGTAGGGACATGAAGATGAATCCTCGTGCGTATATACTCACCTCTTTTAGACCTTAACGGGTAACTTGAATTGAATCGTGAGGGCGTGATTCCTTTTAAGAAGGTGAGGTTGTGATAACCCGTAATTCTCCCGATGCGCCTTAAATGGAGAAACGACGATTAGAGTGACCTTTCCCTCTGATTTATGATACGAGACGTATTTATATATCATTTTTACCGAAAATACTATTATGAGCGCGTTGATGTAATTCCCCGGTCATGAATTCATCGTTTGCTAGGCTAAACGAGCCCTGAATCACTAAACTACAAAAGATAACAAAATTACAATTTAGGTCCCTGTGATAGTTTCATCCACTTTTCCCTCAACTTTGAGAATTGACAAGTTTAATCCCTCCAGGGGTATAAATACCCCAACTCTCTCACAACTCATACATTTTTACACACACACTTTCTCTCTCTTAAACTCACCTTCTCCCCTCTCTCTAAATAATCCGGTCACCACCTAGGGTTCCGACGCCGTCACCGCCGTCCGGCCAACTTCCGGCCACCGCCCCGTATTACACCACCCATCCCAAATGATAGATCGGGACTTTGTGGTCACGTTTATGTGCCACACGCACCTACAAAACCCCTCACGCTCTCTAGATCTAGGGTTTTTTAGGTGCGTACGTTAGGGTTTTTAGTGGTAACTGTATACAAAGGGTTCAAGCTTGGTTTGGTACGAGTTTGACTCGTAAAAGACACTACTAACGCAAAGGATGGAAGTCGTGTGTTACTAACATACGACATCCGATTCTTTCCGTTTCATTCTCTTGGTAAAACACAACCCATATATTCTATTAGTATTTCAGTTTTTAACGATTATAAGTCGTATATATTTTTGTTTTTGGTTTTCGTGGAATAAAACAAATGTAAAAACATTTTTGATAAAAAGATTTTGTGTGGATTAAGTAGTAAGAATCGTTAATTGTTGTGGTTTTCGAAACTGAGCAGGGTTGACTAAGTGGGTGATGTGCTACGATGGTGCAAGTTTTAAAAATTTATAAACACGATTTAACCGTCTAACCTATTAACACATACGAGCAAGTATACTCGTCCGCAATAGCAAAGTTTGGTAAGTCGAGATCGTCCCAAGGGATTTTGTGTATGAAATATATTTGTTTAAAAAGATTCCAACGAGAAAGCTTGTCAAGGCTTTCCCCAAATAATTATGTTCTAGCGAAATTCAATAAGAAATATATATATACTTGTGTGTAGTTTATAATAAATCATAAATAGTATTCATGAAGGTTTGGTGTATACTCTTTATATGATACACAAATCATAATCAAATGATTCCTCAACCATGGTATGTGTTTGTAAAAATCATTCTAAGAACAAAAACATTTAGGTAATCCTTTCGGTCCTTATCCCAATGATTATCATATAGAAATTCCATTTGTTTGCAACATGTTCTTATTAAAGTTGTTCTTACGAATCTTTCGACCCTTCGTGATGAAAATATTCCTAGTCTTGTTTTAATAAGCAAACATGGTGGTTGTCAATCACCATATCCCCATACTAGTTTGTCACTTCACTTTTTGGAATAAAACACAAGAGAAATCCTTTCGGTCCTTTTTCTTAAAACATGTTTTATCAACAAATCAAACCAAGACTAGTATTTTTCCAACAAACTCTTTTAAACAAGATCATATGTACATGCATCACATTTTGAGAACACTAATACGATTAACTACATCCCAACACACAAGTATATCCCAAAACTACTCCATGATAATAATAATAATAACTAAACACAAATAGTAACAAAGTAATTCCAACAATTCAAGAGAATAGAATTCCATAACAAAGTTCATAGAATACCTAAACTTTTGTGATTACAAGAATTAGAATTCGTGGATTGTAGCAACCACGCGCCTCCAATCACCTAGATTCACCGTACAACTCCAAACTACCAAAACTATGGATGAGAATTGTTCCCTCCTTGCTCCTGGACGTTTTTCAGTAAGAACTAAGCTTTTGGGCTAAATAATATGGTTGGTATTAGTTTAGGTGTAAACTAATACAATTTTGGTTGTGTCACACCTAGTATACTAGGACTAGGTTCTTTATATAGCCAAATATGCTTGCTCAACTCTCAAAAAATGTTCCCAACAAGTAAATGTCAAGAAATGATCGGACTCCAATGATTATGGAAAGTTAAGGCAACAATAAATGCAACATTGTGTAACTGCAGTTTGAGAAACAGGATCGGTTTATACTCCAACCGAATCGGTTGGATCTTGACCATTCGCCCAGCCGGATCCGGTTACGGGTTGTGACCGATCGGCTGGGTTTGTGCTGTTTTGACTTTTTGTTGACTTTTCTCCTATGCGCTTCATTCTTTGCTCTCGCTGATGACTTTCCAAGGCAAAACTTGATCTTTCCTTGCCGTAGATACTTAGAAATCATTGCGTTTCTTAATCATTGAATCCAAAAGCTTCCTAGCTCGACTTCCTTCCTCGAGAATCTTCCAAAATGTGCATAAAAACTTCATTTCTTCGTTATTCGTGATACCTGACTACATATACATACACAATACGCATCTTTGCACTTCTGCAACAGTTATGAGTAAATATAGCCGATTATCATGCACAAAACTAACAATAACGCTACTAAAAACATGTTCATTTTAGGCGTTATCAAATTCCCCCACACTTAAGCTCTACTCGCCCTCGAGTAGGTCTAACATTTGCAAAGATTGATTTCAATGGTCTTTGACACCATGGTTCTAGAAAAATTGTAACAATTATCCCAAAAGATAATCATTGGTTTGCTTATAATATGTGAAAAAATTTTAAAAATGAACCAAAATACTTTAGATAACAAAACTAGAACACCTCACGAATGATGTAGAAAAATCACTCAACTCTCATATATTGGTGGGTATATGTAAATCACTCATTGCCTAGTCATGATCAATGCTTTTTACCATAAGCTTGTACAAGCATCAAAACAAAGAAAATAAATTCATCAAAGAGGGCTTTTATTCGGGTTATAACGTTAAGGCTAAGGGTTCATAAAAGGTATGGATAAGGCATGGGATAGTTATGAAATTGGTGTTAAAATAAAAATAAAATCAAGTCTAAACCTCCATGTTGCTAGCCATCATACAAACCACAATCCCGAAAATGATTATTTCACCTCTTCTCATATCGATCTCCAAATACATATATCACGTCTTAGCATATTGGCTAATCGATATCTCCAACATACTTCATCATAATATAGCACATTGGCTATATCCATTTTTTTTTTCACACTTAGTGTAAGCATACACCAAAAAAAAATCGAGAAAGACGTCTCTTTCATCCAAGATGGAGAATGGTACACACTATAAACAAAGTGTAACTTCTTCATAATCATCAAAAACAATCCAATCATTCCAAATAACTAGCAACAAACCAATAGACTTGATAAGGATTGGCTAAAGCTTGAAAGTGTAAAATATATTTTTTTATATTTTTCTGAGTTTATCAAAACGAAAAGATTGGCTCGGAAGGGTGTACTAAGGGTATCTAGTGCTAAAGATAAGCACTAACAAATGGGTCCATATGGGTGGTTAACTAACCAATGTGGTTAGCTAATATATCATTAGATGTAAATGGAAGGCCATTTGGGTTAAATCCTAAGGTGCCTCTTATCATTTGAACATATTTAGACCACTCGAAAGTGATTTTAACCGTAATGCATAACTAGTACAAGTTCTAGAATCGACATAATCACCGGCACACTCATAGCAAATATAAAATAAAAGATGTGCTTTATACAAAAAGAAACCTCACAAAAGTGTGGAAAAAGGCTATTATGAATGCTAGAAAATGCTATCGAATCCAAAATGAATTACTTCCGTAATTTGGTTCAAATCCAAAAATTTTCAAAATCCTCATTTTTACCATTGAAATCCCAAGTTATAAATATTAAATATCAATCATGCGTGAAAACAACTAGACCAACAAGGGCGAATTTCTTCTAATCACTTGCATCCAAAAGTTATAAAAAAAATAAAAATGCACATCATTTTTCCTATTTTCTTCCCTCCCCCATACTTAAGTTTTGCATTGTCCTCAATGTAATGAAAAATGAACTTCAAAATACAGAAAATGGGGGAAAAAAATAGTTAAAAGATACCACGAGATAGAATATGCAATATGCATATTGGGTCGTAAGAAAGCATGTGAGTTATCCAACTCCAAATATTTGACCATCAATAAGCTTCCGACACATCCATCCTGCAAACAAAAACTGCAACACGCAATACACAAAATAAACAAACAACTAAAAACTAGATAAAACCAAGCAAAACATGTTAATCAATCTAAAAAAAAATAGAAATAATATTGTTTAACTCATCATAACCCATTGTCTTTGAAACCATAATTCACGAATGATCCACAATCACTCTTCATCCTCTCATGTCATCTCCTTCTTCATCATCATACTCATCATCATCACTTTCGGTTACGTAGTTTTCGTCCACAATCTCCGAACGAACTCTCCTCTTCTTCTTCTTTCCTCCAACTCCTGATGATGATCCTCCAACATCGTGGCTTGCTCCACCAACTTCAGGTAATCGACCATATGGGGGTACTGGATCAGGAAATGGTGCGTACCCAGGATATGGATACGGATAGGGTCCAGGATAAGAAGTGTAAGGGAAAGGATATGGTGGAACATTGGGTGGATTGCAGGGTGGCAACTCATAATTGGCTTCACGAGCTATGTTTTGAAAAATAGGCATGGAATAATCATTGATGTAGTTGTTTCTCAACATCATCGAGTCTCTCCATACATCCCTACATTGAATCTCATCTAAATGTTGGTTCCACTCTCCCCAACCTGAATCAAAACTACTGGACGTATCCATTTGCACGTTCTCCATTGGTATACTCCCTTGCTGTTGTGGTGGTTGCTGTTGTCTTGGTTCAATCCATAACCCTAAGGTTTTCAATCTCCTATTCAAAGCATTACCAAAACCTTGTGCAGTCCACGTTTCACTATACTTTGGCTCTCCACACTTAGCCAATTCCTCATCAACATAATACCCAAGATTCTTCGCCAATTTTGTCACAAAATGTCCTCCACAAATGTTACTAGTTGCTCTTGATTCCCGAGGCTCTCCTAGACAAATATTCAGCTATCTGCCAAACTGCATTACCGTCCTTAGTTTCTTCCAGCAACTTCATAACCCATAAGTCTGGTTTCTGACATTTGTCCCTGCTTCCCAATCTATTAAATGGCCCGGTCACTATCAACTTGTGAAGTATCCTCATCAACGGATTCCTGATGGTTGAAGCATTCCTCCTAGCGCAAGTAGGATCTCCTACTTGATTCCAATAAGCGGGAATACTAGGATAGTCTTTTTCAAACCTCCGAAGTCTAGAAAAGTGAGTTTCAAATAATCGATGATTAACCTCATGTGGCTCATACAAACCAAGAGCCACGCCAAAAGCTAGCAACGTGTAAGCATGATCCCTTCCACAAAGCCTAAACCAAACACAAATTTCCTTCATCAAGTTCCGAACATCCACATTTCTTTCAAAATACATGGTTGAAAAGAACTCCATACACCATTCTCGATAGACCTCTTCATTGACGCCAAATGCTCTTTCCCATGACAAATCATTGAACGAATCTCCATCTCCTGGATATACATAAGACGTTCGCATCATTCCTCTTAACTCATCTTCACAATCACATTCCTCAAATAAATCCCAATCAATCACCCTCGGAACCAAACATGTCCTATGTTGCAGTTTCGACAACCTTTCCCGAAAAGCATGTTTCTCCCCGTCGGTGAGATTTTTGAACTTTAAATTAGCATTTGCCTCCGTCTTCACACTATACTTAACCTTCTTCTTCTCATTCCTTTGACAAAATTTTGTAATAAGAGGGTTCATAGGAATTGCCTCCTCGCTCGAGCTACCTACAATAATTCTTTGTAGAAATCACAAATAAAAGACCATATGAGAGTGTTAGAACAAACAAGAAGGTTCAAGGAACCTCCTAAGATCCCTTTCAAAATTTCAAAAATTCAAACACAGAAACCGTAACCGGATCCGGTTCGCGAGAAACCGAATCGGTTCGCCAAATGACCCATGTCCAACCGTTCGGTCGCAATGTGCAACCGAATCGGTTATGCAGCCTGCATAAGGCTTTTGCCTCTAAAAACCTCTCTACGCTCGAGTTTTCTAAGTCCAAACCACTCCTAGATCGCATTCTATCATCCACAATGATTTCCACATCCTTGAATTACTCTAAACTCGCTTTTCAAATCATCAAACATCATCAATCATTAGGGGTGAAAACGAGCCGAGCCGAGCTCGAGCTCGTTTAGGCTCGAGCTCGGCTCGTTTATATATAAAAAGCTCGAGCTCGAGCTCGAGCTCGTTTCGAGCCTCACATTTTGAGCTCGAGCTCGGCTCGTAAAATTTTTCACAAGCTCGAGCTCGGCTCGTTAACACAAAGCTCGACTCGTTAATACAAGGCTCGAGCTCGTTAACAAGGTTATACGTATAGAAAATATATATATGTACATATTTCTAGGGCTCGTTTAGGCTCGCGAGCCTAAACGAGCCTTTTGTATAGAGCTCGGGCTCGAGCTCGATTATTAAATGAGCCCAAACTTAGGCTTGAGCTCGGGCTCGAGCTCGTTTAGGCTCGGCTCGTTCGAGCTTTTTAGCGATCCAATCCCGAGCTTTTCACGAGCGGCTCGGCTCGTTTCCACCCCTATCAATCATCATCTTAGAACTCAACTTGATAAACCTATATCCTTCAATCATTAGTCCTAATCGATAATGTGGCATCTATCACTCCTAAAAACGCATCATCTATCATAAGGAATCACTAATTTCAACTTATCTTGATTCAAAAGCACAACCCAAATAAAATCCGAAAATTCAATCATTTATTATTCATCCTATGTTGAATCAATCAATCCAGTCCTTCTTGCAATACACTCCTATATCAATTATCCACTCAATCTTAAAATATTACAACTTAATTCGAATTATAACAAAAACCCCCAAATTGGTGACCTAATATCCAATTCGAATCAAATGCTCTAATAAAACCTTAATTGAGTTAATTGACTGTAGATGCTTACTTGTTTAGGTGCCATGATGTTTTCCTACAACTTAAAACAACCTTCAATCAGCTTCTCTCTTGGACGAATTTTTGCAAAACCCACTGGAGAATTAGTGTGTGTGTGTTTTTCTGGAAAAGTGAATTTTTGGTTTTATACTCAATTGCAACCGGTTCAGTCAAGGACACAACCGTTTCGGTATGCATTTTGCCAAATTTTGCATTTTTACATGTTACTTAGGCATTTACCTTCCAAGCAACAATTTTACTCAAAAATTCCACTAAATATTCACACAACATTCACCCACCATATGAAATTTTGAACAATCATCCAATCTAAAAAAAAATATCAACTCATCATACTAGTGAACTAAACCAAATTCATCTCAAAACTCAAAGTTATAATGCATTAACCAAATCACTCAATCAAAAAAATAAAATTGAAAAATGAAATAAGAAACAAAAATCCTAAATGCATCAAATCAAAAATAAATAGTTCATGAAATTCAAGCAATAATTGCTTGTTTATTACGGCCTCTTGTCTTCTCCTCAAAATTCCTCAAAATACTCTTGTCTTAGAATATCCTCGCTTTGAAATTTTCCGGTCAACTCACGGAACGTTTCAAAAGTTTTGAATTTTCTCATGAATCTTCGTCCGTCCGGACATAGTATATCGAACTTAACATGCCATGCTCCATCTCCGGTTTGTCTCTTGTAAGTCCCCGACCCTTCGGGTCTCCACTCCAAATTCTTAAGTTGCACCGGTAAAGAACCTAAAAAGTCGGTCAACTTTTTGTAAACTAGTATGTTTTTGAATGGGTTATAGAAAGCTTCTACCACTAATGCACGTTCCATTTTGTCCTCTATATCAAAATAAGGTGGAGCTAACGGTCCGTACATTGGGTTACCTTGGACATCTCGTCCCACTTCAAAACATGTTAAATCATCACCTGCTTCCATCCATTCCAAATCCTCCATAAATTCCAAAGTTGGCCCTCTTGATTTTGGGTAGTATGTTTGCCTCGAAATCCCATCATCAATAGTCAAAGTGCCTCTTCCCATGTCTATAATCGCACCACAAGTTCGTAAGAATGGTCTCCCCAATAGTAGTGGTAAACTCTTGTCCACCGGAATATCTAGGACAAGGAAATCTGCCAAATACGGTTGATATCCAATTTGCACTATCACATTCTTCACCTCTCCCATTGCCTTCACTTGAGAGTTATCCGCCATAGTAAGCTTCGAATGATTAGGTTGCGGATTACTTAGTCCCAAAGTTTTAAACAATGGATACGGCATCACATTAACACTCGACCCCGTATCGGCTAAAGCATAAACAGGTGTTGTTCCATTCACTTTGATTGGCAACACAAAATTACCCAGATCCTTTTCCTTCCTCGGCATGCCTCTAAACAAAATTCGATCTCGCTCCTCCTCCGTGAGATTCTTTCCTTCCAACCTAGCCCTTGCTAGCATCAATGCATCCAACTTCTTACGGTAAAGCACATAATCTTGGAGTACTTCTATCACCGGTTTCTTTTCATTAAGCTCAAGAAAATTGTGTTCTAGATTCTCTAAAATAGCCTCTTTTTGCTTATCGGTTAAGGGTTTGAAAGTAGTAGTCGGTGATGATGGTGTGGAGTCATTTTTAGTAGTAGAGGTTGTTGTTGGGGTTAGTTTGTTTGATGTCAGTTTCTTCCGATTTGCTTTTCCCATCTTAACCACTTCCACCTCTTTCTCTTCCATGTTTGCACAAACTTCCACTAACATCTCGCTTACTCCTTTTCCTTCTTCCAGATCAGTTATATTAATTCTCATCTCTCCCATTGCAAAATCCACCTGACACTTGGTCGTGACAAGAAAATCTCGACCAAAACATACATTAGGTTCATCCGCATTCCCTTCTTCTACTACAACAAAATTAGTTTCAAAAATATGTCCATGAATATTGACCTTCAGATTTTTGACCATCCTTCTTCCATATGCTTCATAGTCCAATCGTACATGACCAATTTCGTCAAGAACCTTCTCTAAAATATAGTTTTCTCCATAAGCCATATTAAGCTGCGCGTCCCAAGCACTTATTCCTTCCACACTGCAAGGCGTTCCAAACCTCATTAGCGGTGAATCATACACCGTTAAAGGTGCTTGTGTGAACACTACGACTCTTCCTTTCTTGGGTAGCTGAACCTTATTTTCACCAATTTTCTCCACATTACCCGTATCAATTCCCAATTCTTTCTTACTTTCTTCCAAGATACCTCCAATCTTTTCCAATGAACTTCCGGTATCCTTGAACATTTCATCCAAAGTACGAAGGTATTCCGAGATTCCACTCAAACTATCCATATTACTTTACAAGTTCCTATGGCCTTCAAGTAACCTTTTCTAACCTCCATAGAACCTTCTTTCATTCTTTCTTAACCCTTAACTATGCCCATTACACCTCTTTTAACCACTTTTATTCCAAGTCGATGGGTTCTTTCCTTCTCAGCATCACAAGTGTGTTCGTGGAAATTGCCACATACTAAGTGGCGATTACTCCAAACCTTGCGGAACGTCACACCTTCCTTATTCACGAACCCTTCGCGTCGAATTATACCGAATACCTCTTTTGATATAAAATCTCTTCCAAGAACTGCTTTAACCAGTACATGCTAACCTGATACTT